>CAJHZI010000462.1:420000-487500 GCA_905160935.1 Enchytraeus crypticus
TATTGTTCCTACTATCTTTATATAATGTCAAACATTCTCAATAATATCTTAATGCAGACTTTGGGAAATAGCTGTAAATACTTTCTCCTCCTGAGGCTGGAGAAGGAGAAAGTATTTATATATAATGTATAAGTTTGGTTGTGTTCGGTTTGGACGAAGTCAGGGTTCGGATTCGGTTCGGGTTAGGTCAGAGTTTTGGTTCGGGTTCGGTTCGGGTTAGGCCAGAGTCTTTGTTCGGGTTCGGTTCGGGTTCGGCCAGAGTCTGAGTTAGGGTTCGGTTCGGTCAAAATTCTAGATTTTCGGGTTCGGTTGGATTCCCACCCCTAATATATATATAATTATATATATATATATATATATATATATATATATATATATATATATATATATATATATATATATATATATATAGACAGTGTTGTGAAGACCCACAAGGTTTTTAAGTTAATTTAGAAATAAAATAAATATTATTTTTATAAGAAACTTTAAAAAAGAAACCCTTCCAATTATATCTTTTTTCAATATTCCTGAAGCAATCCTTATACGCACCTCTATCTCTTTATCACACTCAATATTTTATCACTCAATAAGCCTAGATCAAGGCGCGCCGTGTCTGTTTTCCTATACACAAAGACCTACAGGGTTTCGTCAGGAACATTGAAGTTCATGAAATTATGATGTTCATGTTCATGCTAATACTCTCTGCTGCCAGTGCAGCAGTTAAACAACTATTTAGCTGTGTTACTATATTAGTTGTGACACAGATAGTCAAACTATTTGATAATCTGATTCTTTTAAAAATTAGCATTTGAAAGTTTTAAGTACAAAAAAATATCTATTGCCAGATCTTTTTAACTTACATAGTGAAAATATAATGAGGAATATCAATGAAATAAAAGGATTAGTAATTGGAGGATACAATCTTTTATTTAAGGGATTAGTAATTGGAGAATACAATCTTGATAATGTACGTTATGCTGATGACATAGTTCTTATAGCCGACTCGCGAGACAAACTTCAAGGCTTGTTAGACTTCAAAAACTTGTTGGATATTGTAATATATCATAGTGAGGCTAGTGGACTATCTATAAATATGAAGAAAACAGAATGCATGACAGTTAGCAAACTAAAAATGCAACGGCCTTGCTTAATCAGTGTAAGAGGTCAAAATGTCAACAAGTCGAATCAGTCATATATTTAGGGTCACTTATTCATCAAAATGGGAAATGTGACAAGGAAATAAACAGAAGCATAGCCATGGCTGAGGAGGCATATAACAGAATGTCAAAGATTTTTAGAAGCCATAGATTATCAATTGATACCAAAAAAAGACTTCTTCAAGGCTCTAAATAAATTCAACCAATATTGTTATATGGAAGTGAAGTTTGAACAATCTCTTCTGCAATGGAATCGAAACTTGAGGCAACAGAGATGTGGTTCTATAAAAGAATGCTGCGGATATCTTATAAAGACGAAATTAAATTAAATTAAAAATGAAGATGTTTCACAAAGAATGTCAACTTGTCATGACCTTTAGAACCGAATATGACGACAACAGATGAAATTTTTAGACACAATATGCGGAACAAAACAGTTGAAAATGTAGTGGTGACAGGAATAATAGAAGGAAAGAGATGCAATGGTCGACAACGAATGACGTTTATTAAGAGTCTTAGCAAATGGATGCAGTTAACTGAAACAGAGATTATCAGAGCAACAATGAACAGAGACATATGGCCATGACCGCCCAGGCTTGGAACAGGCACGGCACTTAAAGAAGAAGAAATATCGATCACGAAACTTAGTTTCTGAATTGTATAGGAATAGTCATCTTCAGTTAATATTGCTTATCATCAGACATTTACAGTCGATGTAAACGTCTTATAGCATATTGATTTGTGGTTTTACTGATTCGATTGACTCTAATTTAACAATATTCAGTAGAGAGCTGAAGGTTTGTTAGTGATAGTGATGGAATAAAAATATCGAAATACAAAATATATATAATTCATTAGATCTATACTGTATATTGATAATATTTAATAATGATAGTATAAATATAAAAATATAAATCATGAACCTACAGCTATATACAGTATGTTATGGAGTATGTTGTGGACTTTGCCAAAATTTCAATGATTATATTTATATCATATTATTTTTTCTCAGTTATGTGAGTTGTGTTCGGGACACAGAAGAATAAAGCGTTCATCTACTGCATGTGTAGTAAGAAGTCACTGAGTAAGATCTAAAAACGACAACGGGAAACCATCTCAGAAACCATCTCAAAATACTTCTATTAAAACTATCGGCTAAATTAAGGTGGGAGATATTCATAGTCTTTTGAGCAAGAACTAATTCGTTATTCGATGGAGTGTGTTTTCTTTAAAAAATTAGAGTATTTTTACTTTTTACTTAAAAGTACTACTTTTTTGTCAATTACTTTTACTTTTAATTAATTAAAATTCTGATAAAGTACTTTTTACTTTTACTTTTATTAATCAAGAACTTTTACTTTTACTTAAAGTAATTTGCTGAGTACTTCTTACAACACTGTCACTGACATGTAAACATATGTGTGTGTATATATATATATAACGCGTCATTCACGCGGCTTGAAGCAGGCGCGACACCTGCCGCTAAAACTCTCAGATTCTCGCGGGATTTGCGCC
Source organism: Enchytraeus crypticus (assembly GCA_905160935.1). NCBI lineage: Eukaryota > Metazoa > Annelida > Clitellata > Enchytraeida > Enchytraeidae > Enchytraeus > Enchytraeus crypticus. Next base: position 422,673 of record CAJHZI010000462.1, read on the forward strand.
GGAGTACGGCGTTGAATAGCGAAAGACTCACCCGCGTCGCGGTCTTTTAACAAGAGTTGTACCATAAATATTTATATCTTATAGAATGTCCTAGGGATGAGTTAAGTGAGATGATTTTGAACTGAAGATTTTGTAAGTGATTGGTACCGGGTCATATACTCTGGAGGAGAAAAAAGGGAGAAGGGTGTGTCTCTAATATTAGATAGAAATTTAATCGAACGAATAACAAAGGTTCTTCAGTGCAGTGACAGACTGATGATAGTGTGGATTAAAGCAGATCCAGTAGACTTGGTGCTTATCCAAGTTTACATGTCTATATCAGCCTCAGAGGATGAGGAAATTGAAGCAATATACGATAAAATAGAAGGAATGATTAAGAGAGAAAAACCGATCAAGATAGAAAAACAGATCAAGTGACAGTTATAGGAGATGTAACGAGGTGGGTGACGAAGGAAATTAAATTGGGGAATATGGTCTAGGAAAAGGAAATGAGAGAGGATAGAAATATAATGAAGTCGTACACTTATTCTGCAATTAATAGTTTGAAGAAATGGAAAGCAGCCGGAATAGATGATATCCAAGTAGAATTCTTGAAAATGTTGGAAATACAAAAAACACTCAATTAGTTAATGGAGATACGCTTGGAATTGTACAACACAGGTATTTGGCCAGCCGACTTTACGAAGTCAGTGATGATCCCAATTTCTAAAAAAGCCAATGCTGTGGAGTGTACGGATTATAGAACAATCAGCTTTATGCCTCATGCATCAAAGAGCTTATTAAAGATTATAAATAATCATATTCAGTCGAAAGCAGATATAATACTGAGCAAGACACAATTTGGTTGTAGGATGGCATGCGGCACAAGAGAAGCAATAAAGGTAATGCGGGTATTTTGGGAAAGGAGCTTAGCATATTGAAATGACCTTTTTATACTTTGTGGAATTTGAGACTCTTGGACTCTTTGGACTCTGGCAATAGTGTTTGAATAACGATGATAAATATCATGAAAAGAAAAGTAATTGACTGGAGAGATAGAAATCTAATTTTATTCTTGCATAGAAATCAAAGAGCAGCAATCAAAATCCAACAGGAATACTCCGAAGAAGGTGAAATGGGACGTGGAGTAATACAAGGTTGCATTATTTCGCCGCTGCTGTTTAACAGTTACGCTGAGGCAATGATTGAGGAAGCCATGGAAGACCTGAATAATGTAATAAAAGTAGGAGGAAAATTGTTAAAAGATGTACGATTTACAGATGACCAAGGAATGGTAGTGGGCAGCAAGACTATAGACTACAGAAGATAATGGATAAAGTAGAAAGGTAAAGCTAAGGTTATCGTCAGTTTCCTCACTCGAAAGCGATGTCAGTGACGGGCTCTGGGACAGACTGATTGATACGACATTGAGATATGGTATGAATATTTATATTAAAAAGAGTAAAGTAATGAGAGTGTCCAATGATAAATGTAAAGTTAAATTAACTTAATAAATTGTTCGAAATTGGAACAGCTTCTTCTTCTCTAAGTGCCGTGCCGGTTCCAAGCCTGGGCGGTCATGGTCATATTCCTCCATATGTCTCGGTTCATTGTTGCTCTGATCATCTCTGTTTCAGTTAACTGCATCGATTGGCTAAGACTCTTAATAAACGTTATTCGTTGTCGACCCTTGCATCTTTTTCCTTCTCCTATTCCTGTCACTACGGAATTTCAACTATTTTGTTCCGCATAACGTGACCGAAAAATTCCATCTGTTGTCGTCGTATTCCGTTCAAAAGGCCACGACACGTTGACATTCTTGGTTGAACATCTTCATTTTTAACGTGGACTTTATAAGATATACGTATCATTCTTCTATGGAACCAATTTATGGCTTCTAAAAATCTTCGTCATACCTAATCTCGTAACAGCTAAAGAGTTTCAAATATTTGCGTCATACTGTAACTGATGAAATGTGAGACTGAAATATTGCAGCAGGATTGCACAAGTAAAAGCGGTCTATGGTAAAAGGAAAGAACTTTTAACAAAAAGTGTGAAGAAAGACACAAAGATAAAGATAGTAAAAATTCTGGTTTGATTCACTCAATTGTGTGGGTGTGAAACATGGACCTCAAGGAAGCAAGATATTAGGAAATTGGAGGCATTGGAAATGTGGATTTGGAGACGAATGGAGAGGATTAGCGGGACTCAAAAGGTTACAAATGAGGAAGTTCTGGAAATTGTTGGTACAGATCTCTCTCTTAGTGCACTGCTTACTGGTAGGTCCATGGTATATAACGCCTCCACTCTTCTCTGTCTTCCGCCTTCCTCTTCATTTCCATATATTAGTGGGTCCTTAAGCTAATTAACATACCTAATCTCGGCCTACCCCTGCCTCTTTTCCTTCCATTCTACCTTCTATGACCTCTTTTAATTCACCTTCCCCCCTTTGAATGTGTCCTCTCCAACTCTTCTTCCTATTTCTTATTACATTTATCAACTGTCTATCTGTTCCAACTCTCTCTAAAACTTCCTCATTTGTAGCCTTTTGAGTCCAACAAAATCCTCTCCACTCTTCTCCAAATCCACATTTCCAATGCTTCCAGATTCCTAATATCTTCCTTCCTTAAGGTCCATGTTTCACATCCATACAATAGCGTGGTCCAAACCAAAGTTTTATTAGTAGTTATTTTCTATTACCACAGGCCGCCTTTGCTTTTGCAATTCTACTGCATATTTCAGTCTCGCATTTTCCGTCATCGGTTATAGTATGACCCAAATATTTGAAACTCCTTACCAGTTCTAATTTCGTACCATTTATTGTGATATTCACTTCATCCCTATTATTGGACACTCTGATAAACTTTGTCTCTTTTATATTAATCTTCATGCCATATCTGAATGCCGTATCATTCAGACTATCTTCTGCAGTCCAATCTCGCTACCCGCTACCATTCCTTGGTCATCTGCAAATCGTACATGTTGTAGAAATTTCCTTCCTACTTTTCTTCCATCTTCCATGTCTTCCATGGCATCCTCAATCATTGCCTCAGCGTAAATGTTAAACAGCAGCGGCGAAATGCTACAACTTTGTATCACTCCACGTCCTACTTCGCCTTCTTCTGAGTATTCTTGTTGGATTTAGATTGCTGCTCTTTGATTCATGTACAAATTTAAAATTAGTCTTTTGTCTTTCCAGTCAATTCCTATTCTTTTCAAGCTATTCATCATCGTTATCCAATCAATGCCGTGAAAGGTCTTCTCGAAATCTACAAAGCATACAAAAACGTCATTTCCATGTTCAAAGGTTCTTTCCCAAAGAACCGTCAGCTTCTCTTGTGCCGCCTCCTTTCCTAAAACCAAATTGTGTCTTGCTCAGTATCATCTCTGCTTTCGGCTGAATGCGGTTATATCTATCTTTAATAAGATCTTCGATGCATGAGGTATTAAACTGATTGTTCTGTAATCCGAACACTCCACAGCATTGGCTCTTTTGGGAATTGGGATCATCACTGACTTGGTAAAGTCGCTGGCCAAATACTTGTATTGTGCACTTCCATACATTCCGCCATTAACTTATTGAGTGTTTCTCCTTCCAACATATTCAATATTTCCGCTGGGATTTCGTCTATTCTTACTGCTTTCCCTTTCCTCATACTGTTGATTGCAGAATATATTTCCTAGTTCATTATATCGGGGTCCCTTTTATCGTTTTCTATGATATTTTCTTCTTTTACTTTAATATCCTTCTGAACTGGTGTATGATAAGGCTGGTAGCCTTATCATACAATTCCTCTAAATATTATAGCCATCTTTCTTTTACTTCTTCCAGCTCGGTCTTCAATTTGCCATCTTTAACCAATATAATAATGTTCTTTGCATCTCCTTTCCTTTTATTATCGGTTCTTGTTAATATCCTGACTTCCTGGTATAATATATCCGATCTCCATCTTCTATCATATTCGGCTAAATCATCACACTTTTCACTCCACCGATGATTTTTGCTTTGTCTGTAATTCTTCTAAGTTCATTGTTTAAGCTTCTATATTTCCTTCGGCCATGACTGGTGTCAATACTTCTCCATTTCGTCCTTTCATCCATTTTGTCTAGCATCTTGTTTGTGATTCATGGTTTTTTAGCTGTATTTGCTTTACGAAAGCCATAATCTTCTTTTGCACCTATTTTAATGGCCTCCTTTAGCCATCTTTCATTGACTCCTGTTCTTTCGTAGACTTTCATTTCCTTAACTTCTTTTTCAGCTATTTCCTGAAACTAACTTCTTTTCTCGTTCAATGCGTTCAAATTCCATCTCTTACTGCTATTTTTCTTAAGTATTTTCTTCAGCTGAAGCCCTACTTTTGCCATTATTATATTGTAGTCTGAATTAATATCGGTTCATGGATAAACCCTTGAATTCTGCACACTATTCCTGTACCGTAGCTTAATCAGAATGTAGTCTATCTCTTATCTTCCCTCGCTTCCGGTGCTTCCTGCTTTCTTCAACGTGTAACGCCTTCTCTTCTCATGTTGGAACTAAGTGTTGGTCACTACTAATTTCATTCTATAAGTCAACTAATTTCTGTCCTCTCTCATTTCTATTTCCTAGACCAAATTCCCCAACTTCACTTCTATCTCTTCCCTCACTCACCACCGCTTTCCAATCCCCCATAACTATCACCTGATCTGTGGCTTTTTCTCCTTTAAACATGTCCTTCTGTTTTTTCGTACATCGCTTCGATTTCTTCATCGTCTGAGGCTTATGTTTGCATGTAGATTTGGATAAACAACAAATCTACTGGATCTGCTTTGATTCGCACTAACATCAGTCTGTCACTGCACTGGAGAACCTCTTTTACGCGTTCACTTAGATTTCTATCCAATATAATAGCTACACCCTTCTCTATTTTATCTCCTCCGGAGTATATAACCCTGTACCAATTACTTTCAAAATCTCCAGTTCCCAAACACCTCACTTCAGTCATTCCTAGGTCATTTATATTCCCTTTATTCATTTCCCTCTTCACATTTCGTAACTCTCCCCTTTCAGAGCTTATCCATTTGGGGCGCATAGAATGTTCTCCTGGTATATCTGTGGGGCACCCAAGGTGTCGGCTGGCCGTGGGATTCTTACCACCCCTCCCCAATTAAGGGGTGCATAGGACTGGGGGCGTTAATTTTTGTCGTGATATACCATTATTTCTTGGGTGATATGCTTTTTGACGAGGTGGGCCCCTTATGCCTTCCTCAGCTTTGCTGACATTTACAGAGCAGGGGTGTGAGAAAACTACCCTGTTTACCCTTGGTACTGATAGACAGTTGATAAATGTATTAAGAAATGGGAAGAAGAGTTTTAATAAGACACATTCTAAGGGGGAAGGTCCATTAAGAGAAGTAATGAAAGGTAGAATGGAAGGAAGAGGAGGCAGAGGTAGCCCGATATTAGGTATGTTAGATGATTTAAGGACCAACTCATATGTGGAAATGAAGAGGAAGGCGGAAGACAGAGAAGAGTGGAGGCGTTATATACCATGGACCTGCAATAAGGCAGTGCACTAAGAGAGAGAGAGAGATCCACATGTGAGATGGTTGTTAGAGCCAGAATAAGCTCTAAAAGATTTTGGACGATATTTAAAATGAATATTTACTAAAGTAAAGTTTTTGTTTGGGATAAGCGGTAACAGCGTTCTCGTGCGCTTGTTTTAGTTCTTCACTCTTTCCTGTTTTGATAGCGAGCAAGAAAAGTAGTAGAATGTTGCGATCCATATATCGTTGAGATATATCTGAGTTAATTCCTAGAAAAACTTAGTGCTGTTAAGCCAAATTTTTTGAACTTTAATGTTAGAATCGTACTTAAGAGGCTTGATATAGTTTTTATAGAGATATTTGTTAAATTATGGATTTTTAGCGTTTTTATGTTGATACAAGTACATGTAGTTTATGATTACATCATATTGAGTCCAAAGGAAATTTTTATCATTTAGATCGCATAAATAAAGAAATTACAAATATGTGCAAAACATACACAACAAGCAACCAATGCAGATGCAAACAAGTATCTGAGAGTGAAACAATGTTAAACTATTAGTGTAGCATTCAAAAGTGACTGTTCCACATTGCAACAAATTTTCTTCGAACAGCTTCCTTAATGGATAAAACTGACCAACCAATGTCACAGGAGTTATTAACACGAAGAGAATAGCAGTAAGGTCTATTTGCAAAATTTAGATATATTAAACACGTTATATTAAACAAAACATATTAAACACGTATTCATTACAATTGCTGCAGTAATCACGAACAATAGTTAGTTGCGCAGTACTTTTTAAATCAATTCTCCCCAAATTATGTATAAGTTCCTTAACTGATTCCCATTTATTATATCCAAAAAGAGTCCTATATATAGAGTTACACCAACTATTTAGTAGACTCTTTAGCTATGTTACAACATATGTTTAACTTAAGTTGCAGATCTAACACAGAAGCAGATAGATAGTAGTACAATATCATCAGCATACATGAAACAACCAGCATAATTGTTAAAAATATGACATCCTAACTGATTCATGCAGTTTTCCAAGTATTTTATCTACATACATATTAAAAAGAATGGAAGAAAGCGTTCCACCTTGTCTAACACCACTTTTAATATCAAAGCTCTCAGAAAAAATATTACACCATTTTACAGTAGCATTCAACTTAGTATACCAATTTACTATTGTATCAACAAAAATATTAGGTAAACCAATCTTGTGTAATATAGAAAAAAGTTTAAAATGATTAACCCTATCGAAAGCCTTTGTGGCATCCAACGAGGCTACATAAACATTACTTTTACGCAAATTAAAATATTCAATAGTTTGATTAAACATAAACAGGGCATTTCTACACCCAAGACCTTTTTTAAAGCCAAACTGCAAGACAATTAACTCAATGAAAAAGGATAACAACAACAGTTCCAATAACTTAGCGAAAACTTTACTAAGGGTAATAGGTCTGTAATTATCATGCAAATTAAGTTTACTAGCTTTATTTTCCTTAGGAACTGGAATAATTACACCAGAAGCAAATTCATTAGGGGCATATATGTCAATAAGAAGCATTTGAAATAAAAAATTTTTATGAATTACCAGAGAAGGATGTGAATTGCGAATATGCTCTGCCATTAAACCATCTTTAGCGGGCGCTTTTTAAAATTTAAGCTGCCTTATTAATTGCTCAATTAGTTGAACATTAACCTACGATAGAAAGGGATCATCATTCACAATATGGTTCAAATGCCTTACTTCATATAACCTTGCGTATTCACACATAATTTCTTCATTACTTGAAGAGTTAATAAATGTACTATTAAAATACATTTTAAAGATTTAAGAAACTTTAGTGGGATCAGTTTCATGTAATATAGTTTAATGTAAGTTAAGATATAATCATTAACATTTTTGCGATTACTGAGATATTCCTGTTGAAATAACAGGTCTCTCTCTACTTTGTCTCTCTCCTTTTCTCTCGATCAGTAAGTTTAAGGCGTATAGACATTTTAATTGTTATTTCATTTAAATTCTTATTTCGTGGACATTTCAATAACTGTTTTAATTTAAGTTTAATTCTTGTTTTTATGGTTTATTACAGAATTACTACTACCTTTGTTCGAACTTTGATATGACAATAAAATCGTATTAAATTAGACTGATGTAGTGCCTGTGTTAATGCTACATACTTTAAAGCGCAAATCTTTTAACTACGATCAGACGAGAAGTAGCAGCTACAAGGGTCTTTAAATCATCTAACATACCTAATCTTGTTCTGGTACTGCCACTACTTCCTTCCATTCGATCTTCAGTGACCTCTTTTAATGGACTTTCCGTCCTTACAATGTATCAAATACGTGTGTTCAATGTGTTCAATCTCCTTCCTATTTAGTAATAATTCTTAATAATTTATCAACTTTCTATATGCGACAACTCCCTCCATTACTTCTTAATTTGAAGCCATTTGAGTCAATCTAATCCTTTCAGTTCGTCTCCATGTCCACATTTCCATTGCCTCTAGCTTCATAATATCTGCCTTCCTTAAGGTCCATGTTTCACATCCATAGCGTGTTCAAAGCCAAGGTTTTCATTATCTTTGTCTTTGTGTCTTACTTTAGACTTTTTATTAAAAGTTCCTTCGTATTTGCTGAAGTCCACTTTTGCTTGTGCAAATCCTACTTCATATTTCAGTCTCACATTTCTCGCCATCGGTTATAGCATGACCCAAAAATTTGAAACTTCTTACCTGTTCCAATTCGTACCATTTATTATATTAATAACTTCACCTTTATTATAGGACACTCTCATCACCTTGGTCGTTTTGATATTTGTCTCCAAGCAATATATCAATGCCGAATCATTCAGCCTATTCATTATGTTCTGCAGTCCAGTCTCGCTGCCCGCTACCATTTCTTGGTCATCTGCAAATCGTACATATTTTAACACTTTTTCTCCTACTTTTATTCCTTCTTCCATGTCTTCCATGGCTTCCTCCGTCATTGCCTCAGCGTAAAGCCTAAACAGACGAAAATTGATACGATCTTGTCGTACTACATGGCCTATTTCGCTTTCTTCTGAGTGTTCTTGTTGGATTTTGATAATTTCTCTTTGATCCATGTATAAGTTTAAAATTAGTCTTCTATCTCTCCAGTCAATTCCCTTTCTCTTCAATATAATCATGATCGTTATCCAAGCAATCCTCTCAATGGCCCTCTCAAAGTCTACAAAGCACACAATACGTCATTTCTATATGATTAGTTCTTCCCCTTTGAACCCGCATGATTCCTATGGCTTGTGTTATGCAGCATCGTTTCCTAATACCAAAGTGTGCTTTGCTCAGTATTGTAGTGTATTGTAGTGTATTCAGTATTATTGCTCGGTATAGCAAAGTGTGTCTTTGTACACTTTCCAACGTACCTCCAATATCTTTTTTAGTGTTACTCCTTTCAACTTTTTCAAGAATTCTGCTGGGATATTTTCTATTCCGCCTACTTTCCCCTAATTCATACCGTTAGCTGCAGCATAAATTTCCTCCTTCATTATATCGGGTCCCCGTTTGTCGTTTTCTATGATATTTTCCTCTATTTTAAAATCCTCTTGAACTGGTTTCCCAGCCTTTTCATACAATTTCTATATATATATTCTCTCTATCTTTCTTTCTTCCAGCTCGGTCTGCAATTTAACATCTTTACCCATTATTCTAATGTTCTTTGCAGCTCCTCTCTTTTTCTTATCGGTTCTTGTCTTGACTTCCTAGTATAATAGATCATATTTTTCTCTCCTATCATATTCTGCTAAATCATCACACTTTTCACTCCAGCAATGATCTTTTCCTTTGTCTTTAATAATTCTGCTATGCTCATTGCCCGAGCTTCAATATTTCCTTCGGCTATGACTACTTCTACATTTCCTCCAGTCATCGATTTTGTCTAGCATCTCGCTTGTGATCTATTGCTTTTTAGCCCTTCATGCTTTAAGCAAACCAGCAGCTAGTGCGTTATAAACTTTGTATGTAAACTTTGTATCTATAAATTTCTCCGATTGTTCCTCATGCCAGATGCTAGACAAAATGGATGAATGTAGCAAATGTAAAAGTAGTAATAGCTATATCATTGATTATTCTTCTTACCATATTTCAATGGCGTATCATTCAGACTAGAGACGACTATGTTTTCTTTTCTTACCGATGACCTGGTAATCCAGATAAGATTCGTTATCTCGTTCTGCTCCTGTAGTCACATAGGCTCTTTCTCCACCTCTGCACCGAGTGCTGACTCCATTAATTTGGCCCAGTTACGACCAAGGGATTTGACACTTACTTGAGCGGATTGTCTGGAAGGGGTAGGACTATCTAACGATAGTCGGTCTTCTAGCGTACAAAGACGTCCGCTACGCTATTTGACCCTCTATATGGCTTAACTTATAAATAGCTGACCTCAGGTCTCCATTTTGCAGGAATGTAGACGGAGGTGTAACATTCGATGAGAAAGCATCGATTTATTGTAATGCTTAATTATGTTATGTATAATACATATCTTCTCATACATATCTTTACTTATATTTTTTGATTGCCCAAGTGTGAGCGCTTTTCTTATTGAGTATTTTCATGTAATCTTAACATATCTATCGTAGTCTTTTAACATTCTGTCAAAGGTCTCATTAAATTAAGTTCGTTAAATTATTATACTCTTAAGAAACATTGACCACGGCCTTGAATAGCTCTCTGAATTTATCCTAAAGGTTTCAATCACGAAAACATGTTTAAAAATTGAATTAAATTTAATACATAAAATACGAATCAGATTACACTTACGAATAATTTGCAATGATACGAAAAATCCGATACTAATAACGCGCAAAATACAGTACTGTAACTCGTGATATAATTCAAAATTAAATATTTCGATCCCAAACTTAACATATCCATCGTAGTCTTTTAACATTCTGTCAAAGGTCTCATTAAATTAAGTTCGTTAAATTATTAAACCATACGCGGAAATTCATATGCTAGAAATCCGACGTTTAAACTTAAAATAATGACTACAGAACTACTCTAGAAACTCTATCATCAGAATCTTTGTATTCTAGGTTACTTAGCATCTGCGCTAGTACCTTTTGCAACGACTTCTCTGTTCTCTCAAGCCTTCATTTGACCAGACTTAGGGTCTACTCAAAGGTCTTCTCTGCCCACAGATCACTATCGTCTTTATCGTCTAGATCTGAAAGACATCTATCTTTCATAATATCTTTCCAAACACGTGTTATCTTCTCTAAATCTTTGTCACGTGTCCCTTCTCTACTCCTCAAGACGTCTTGAATCCTCCTCTGACCAGGCAGGCCCACCAAAAAGGAACTCAAAATCTATTTAAGCCACGCCCACGACGGAGATCTAAACAGCTGACTCATATGTCACACCACAGCTGACACCTTTCATAAACTTCAGTTTTATAAGTACAAATGGGTTATGTATATTTAATAGATGTTTTAGTAGTTTTCTATTAGATTTATTTACGTTATTTTCTTTACTGTTTAAGCATCATCATCATCTTCTCTTGATTCCCATTATAACTAGGGTTGGGATACGATTAGACCGTCTCAAATCTTCTCTGTCCTACATTATATCATCAGTCAATCCCCTATTTGAGACTTTTCTATTCGTTTAAATTTCTGTAGCGAATTCTGGAGCCTAGGGCGCTCATCAACCGAATGCCCCTTCTGACGTTGGCATGGATCTTAGTGCTTTAGTCGCCTTCTACGACACTTGCAGTCACCGGCTAGTCAATTCTTCAAACAACCCGGACACAACTCGGGAAATTTTCTATACTTTAAAATTACTTTGAAATATTACTTTGAAATATTCGTTCAGTATACTTTCTTTTAGTCATTTACTCTTTGATCTTTCCGATCAAACTAATGTTCATGAACTGAGACCAAAGCTTAAACCACCATTTCGCTAGTACTCTTACTTGGACCGATTACCCGGATTTCTTCTTGCACCTTTTACTGACTACCCTCATGCTGCTCATCAGTTTTTTTTGTTCCATAATGCTCGATGTTGTCACGGACAACAGTAGCACTCTAATCGTTTTGTTGCTGTTGTGATCATTTGAAACTTATCTACCTTTTAATTTGATATAACTTTGAGAAGATATGGAGTAGGCATCTCTCATGCTGGGATTCCAATTTGAATTGTGTCCAAAGTTAGGAAGATCTGCTGTACTTTGAGGAATGAAGGTCTTGAGGTCTTTTCATTAAAACTGTTATCAATAAATACTAGACCATGCGCGTTTAATTAATTAGCGCGTCATTTGCTATTTCAGTCTGCATTTACTAGTTTATAACCTTTTTTTAAAAGCCAGGAAAGTTAATCATAACGTCAATTTCCTCCTTAAACAGCTATGTCAGTAACTGGCAATTCCAAGGATTGGAACCCCTCACATACCGATCCGCGGTCAAATATTTTACCGACATCGACATCACTAATAACACAAATACAGTAGCATTGCTCAGGTAGTGATATTAATTCCAACAATACCACTGCATTCTGAATCAGTGGAGAGTTTCTTAATTGCAGCTTACTTCCTTCTGTAAGAGCCAAAGACCCGATTTCCACTACAGATGAAAACATGGGTTTGGCAATTAAAACTTTACTTTGAGCAAAATATGAACCGATCTCTTTCACGATATCGTGAAAGAAATTGGTTCATATATTGCTCAAAGTAAAGTTTTATTTCTCATTATTTCCTCTGAAGGTTTGCATTTGATTCTTCTCTTTTGATTCTTACATTTTATATCCTGATTTAAAAAGATACAAACGATCGGACCTACGTTATCATATTTACTTGCTTAAAAACCAACTTCTCAAACTTAAAATACAGTAGTAATATTGATAATACAGTAATAAATATTGATCAAGAAAATACAAAAATAATAATAATTGGCCTAAAAGGAGAAAATCCTTTTAGGCCAATTATTATTATTTTTGTATTTTCTTAATCAATAACCTGATACCTTTTGGGCCTGATATCTGACCCTTCTACAACTGAAAGTAATATTAATTCTAGACTTTGTATTACTGTAACCTATATCCTGCATTCATTCTCTGTATAAAGTTATACAGAAAATTTGATCGAGAACTGCTAACATAATTACAAATAATATCACAGTGTACCGGTCTATTTCTTTATCTCTTTCGTTTGGTAATTGATTTGTCCCAACTCATAACTTTTCATTTCTAATTCCTAAAGTTTTACCTATTAAATTGTCTACTCCAATATCAACCATACATTATTTTAAAAATCATTAAAATTCATTTTCTTATGCAGCACCCATAATCTGGAACTCTTTGTCTATTTATCTTCTCTCATGTGCTACTCTTTCAACTTCCTGTAGTAGGCTTAAGACTTACCTTTTCCCCAGTAGACATAATCGATCTACCCTGACCATTTATGATCACCGGACCGGCTTTCGCTTAAGGCCTTATTTCTCCTCCTTTCTTTTGCAGATTGGTTTGGGTGAATTGATCTGTAGTGATCAATTCACTGCTTGGTCACACTATAGCAAAGTCACTTTCAAATGCCAATTCTCCTTCTACTCTTCTTTGCAACTCTCTGAATTTTTTGGAGGGCACAATTTCCAGACTCTGTTCTTATATACCACCCAGTTCTGAGAATACTGCACATTCTTCTCTGGCAACTCCACCTCTGATGTCAAAGTTTAAACCTGCTTCTCTTGAAGAAATTCGTTTTCTAATCTCTGCTCTACCGACTCATCATACTCGCTAAATTAGCATCTAATCTTTTAATTCCAACCAAACTACTTAAAACTAGCATTGATGTCCTCCTTCCTCCAAATACCCATCTGGTAAATCTTTCACATCTGAAGGAATTTTTCCTTACACTTTTAAAACTCCTATTGTTTCTCCTCTGCTTAACAAGCAGTCATTGTTATCGTCATTACCAAATGACGATCTTTCTAGCTTTCGTCCTGAAATTTCATTTCCAAAATCTTGCAAAATAAATAATCTATACTCGCTTATGCAGCGTCTTGAATATATTCCTTGTCTATCTTGTTTCCAATCTGCTTATATAAAGCTTCACTTCAATGAAGGTGCCTTTCTCAGCATTCATAATGACCTTTGCCTAGCCTTAAACATTTAAACGGTATCCGCCCTTATACTACTTGATCTTTCGGTTGCTTTGCCACCTTTGGTCATAACATTCTCACCAGTAGAATTACAACGTGCTTTGGAATCTCTGACTCTGCTTTCTCTCTGATTTCCTCCTTTCTTTCTGGTCGTTCTCAATCTGTTATTATAGATAATGAACGCTCCCCTAAACTACCTCTTCTTTGTGGGTCCCAAGGATCTGTACTTGGACCTTCACTTTTTTCCCTCTCCACCACTCAATTATATTTAGGCAATGTTTCAATAAAATTTCATTTCTTTGCTGATGATACTATGCTGTACATCTCATATTCTAGCTCAGATTCTGATCGGAAATTTCTACTCCTTTCATCTGTTCTTGACAAGTTAATTCATGAAATTGTTGCAATCGTCTATCTGTCAATCCTTCTAAAATCGTACAGCTTTTAATCGTCACCCTCCAGCAAAGAACCAAAGGAGCCAATTTTTCCATCTATTTTCAAAATCTTGCTAACACTCCTACACCCAAGGCTGAAAACCTTGGTGTCATATTTTTTCGTATAGTTACACACACGACATGCCGCATGTGCTGCATGGTTCCTTTCTTAGTTTCAGTTTTTGTACTTATAACAGATGAAAACCTTGACATCAAATCTCATAGCTCATCTGTCTGTCGTTCATCTTTCTTCCAGATCCGTCAAATTCCGACATATACAGTCATCTCTTGATAAAAATTTATCCATAATTCTTGCTAACTCTGAAGTTCATTCTAAACTTGACTACTGTAATACATTGCTCTACGGCTTAACTTCCCTCATGAGTTTGCAACGCGTTCAGAATTCTCTAGAACGTGTTGTCTGTCGATCCTCAAGTCTTCAGGCCACCTCTAGTTCCTTGCTTAAAAATCTTCATTAGCTTCCTGTGGTTCAAAGAATTAAATATAAAAGTGCTCTGTTAACTTTCAAAATACTACTCCTTGAACGTTATTGAACGTTTAGGGTGAATCTATTTGTTGTGGCATGTGATGGGGGACGTTCTTGACATCATCCTTTTATGACGAAATGGACGTAAAATCTTTATTATTATGATTAATATTAATATTGTCATTATTATTATTACCACATAGTTTTAATTAGATTTGACAGGCATTGAATTAAAAGTTGGTTTGTATTGAGCTATTTCAATTTCAGAAACTTGTTCTGTAATCTTTTTTTCTGCATAAATGTCAGCAAAATCCAAAAGCATTCTTATCAAGTGTAATTCTTTGCCAGCTAATACCCTTTTGTAGCTTCTGTAATATTTGGTACCGAGTTCTACATAATGAGTAATGGCTGCGCAGGGATAAAAAAGATTCTTCATGTCTCCTGCTTGTATTGAGGAATATAGGACTATTTAGAGTTAAGGTGAAATCAGCATTACGTTGCTTGATAATTTTAGCTTTGTCATTTACACATTATTGCTCTCGAATATTTGATCGCGAATATCTTTAAACCTAATAAAAATTGATGTACGTATTACCAAATTGCAACTATTTGGTGGTTTAAACCGCTATTATACACTGCCATTTATCTATTACCTAAATGCTGCCATGAATCTTATTTCATTTTAAACGTAATCTGTTCCAGGCTTCTGAACAATATTTCTTAATTTTACTTCTAGTGTCAGAAGATATAGAGTTCAATACCGGTCATCTCCCTGCCCATTCTCTAATCGCTATCATCATTAGAATATATGCGTATATGCCAAGAGTTCAATCTGATTAAATGAGTTTTAATAAACAAGCCTGAACTTCATATGAAACAATTTCAAGACAGCGAATATTTAATTTTTTATTTGATATAAACTTGACTTTCTGAGCATCGTCTACGGACTACAGTTTTCCATTTATAAATTATTAACTCTTAAGGATTTCATCATTCTCCAATCCCCATGCACTCACTTCGGCTATCTGGCCTTCAAGGCAAGTCTATCCGCTACTGTTTAGTGCCAATATTTAGTTATGTTTCGGTGAAACTATAACACAATGGATTGGTGTAAAGCTCCGCGGTTAAACTGCTGTATGCTCTAGGCTTGACACCTGTGGACTCAGACTAGAAATCTACGCCTAATGGCTGTTGATATAGGCAGTTGCTGGCTGGAGCCAAGTGGCGAAGACGGTAAAATGCTCGACCGCGGATCAGATTGTGCGGGTTCAAATCCTGGGCTAGCCCGTCACTGAAATCGCCTTCGAGCGAGGAAACTGACGTTAACCTTAATTTTACCAGCTTTTAAACACTTGCGGGTTAAATGATATCTCTGAGAATAGGTGTACAAAATTAAAGCAACTAATTTATTTGAGGAAAACTAGTTTTAAAACAATAGATACTCACCAAGCTCCAGATGGGCCAAACACCTTGTAGTACACTGCTGCTCCCCCTAAGGCCGCAGGTATTCCGAATGCTGCCAAATTTAATTTCCAATCGTATCTTCCGAGATTGAAACGTATGCCAAATCCGACCATAAATAAAGCGTTGATAGCTGTGAACAAGACTATGATTGACTGGGCGAATATAAATTCACTAAGAAAAAACGCAAATGCTCGGCAGGCAGGATCAGGAGGAAAATTGTAGGTTGCTGTCATGTAGGAGTGGTCCAAGACGTGGCTGATGCTGAACAAAAGGTCACAGATAGCTAGATAGACGACAAGTCTCTCTCCTAAAATTTATTAGTATTATTTATAAAAGTTGACTATATAAAATATAGTAAGTAATAAGTTACAAGAGGCGAATAAACAAGTTAAGATTAATTCATTGAAAACTTATTCGAATACTATTCTCGAGAGAGAGAGAGAGAGAGGGAAGGAGAGGGAGCGAGGGACATATTGTATAAAAATAAGTGATAATTTCTCATCGAACATTTGCACTCGCATCACTAGGGCGATTTAATCGAGATCACGATTACCAGTCTTGATATACAGGTATACTACAGCTGCAAATTTGTTAAGCAAACTTCAGAGGGCTCTTAAACTGCGGGTCGTGAATCGAGTGTGGATCGCGAAGATGGTCCTGGTGGGTCGCCAAGATTCTCCAGAAGTATTATACCTTACATTGGTTTTTATATAATTTTTTGTTTTCTTGCTTATGAACAAGAATTCCTATCAGTCGTTAACCGACTGACTGACTGATCAACTTTAGTTGTCAAATTTGGCCTATCTGGTTGACAATTCTGGTATGACCTAAACCTGAACCTACAACGAAGAGAAAGTAATCTGCTTGGGCACACTGATAAAATAACAGCTTTTTAGAAGAAATCAAAGCTTTATAAAACGCAAATAAAACAGTTTCAAATCGTTTGGATAGAAATATTCGGAAGAGCTCATCGTATATTGTCACAGTCTATCATTTTGCGTTTTTGCTTCGTTTCTTCTGTGTATTTCATTTGATTGCTATGTGTCTGCGTTGCTGATTCGCAGTCCATTTTTTCTTCTGAAGCCTCATCTAGGCTTAATTTCCTCTGACTTGAAGAATTAATCGGTTTCATTGAGCTCCCGGTTCTCGTTTCTTCTTCATTTTCGATATATGGTGTCGAATCATAATCAAATCGTCCATAATGTGCAGGTCTTGTCAAAGGCTGCAACGTAATGTCATTCTACGTCTATCGTCTGTCGGCTCAGGGCGTTCACAATCACATAACGATCTACGTGCCTGGTAGACTGATATATTTGAATGTCTCAATAGCGCAATGGTTAGAGGTGTAGAAAACGTCATGAAGTTTCAAATGACAGACCCTGGGGTGAATTGAACCCTCGTGGGTTCGAACCCCAGCCGCGCTGAGCTGAGAGTAAAATCTCGGACATTCACTGGACTGGCTATACGGAAAATTTACAATATCGCCTAACGGATTTAACATGTGATATTAAAAGGGATAGATATCAACGTAGTTGATCATTTCACTATAATATGTATTGTTATTATTATTATTATATTGGTAAACTGGTAGATTACTTCTCAATTGAAACGAATGCAGCTTGTCCGTGACCTAGGTGACTCATGTCTGTTTACATAAGGGCTGTATTGGAAATCCTCGACCCTAAAGTCAACAGGCTTAAACTCATCCGGCTGCATTCTCTCGTCAAAGGTCAACTCATTGAAGTTAATAAGAGATTCTTTCATTCAGGTGCGCTGCAGACCCTAAGTCTCATCTTTACATACTTCTGGTGTTTTAAGTAAAACTTCACCGCTATGCGCTTTAGCATATCTAATACAATTTAGTAAAATTTAATATGATTTAATTAATGTAAACTAAATGAAAGTCTAAATTTAATTAATCTAAGAATAGTCCTAATCTAAATAACAATATTATTGTCCCTTCCCTTCTTCTTCACAATACACCTCCCCAGCGTTGCCAGTGCTCTGGGTAACATTGTCACCCTGGTAACAATGCAATAGACCATACCCTTCAACCCCGCTGTTTCACTACCCCCCGAGTTACAATTCAACTGTGGATTCCCACCCTCTCTCGAATCTCTCATTACTCCCCGAATACCAATTCTCTCCCCTGAGTGATTCAAAGTACCTGCAGACACAGTATCATCATTCTGCAGGGCAATGTCCCCCAAAATCCTCTTTTCACTAAATATTGAATTCACCTCGGAATAGGACATTTCTGATAAGTTTACTGGCTTACATTCAGGCCATTTTTTTGGTCATAAATATCAAACTTTTAAAATTTTTGCATTTATCACCTCCTGTTCCCTCTCGACAAGGACCCTGTTAAACTGTGAACTTCTCCGCAGTTGTCTTCCCGATGAAGTATCCACTTCTTAACAGAGTGATTAGCTTCAGCAAGAGCCAGTACCAAATTAGATCTTTGAGGGCACTTGTTTCGTCTCAATTTAGCTGAGGGATATTGAATTAAAGTAGTTAATATGCATTTTAACTTCAGAATTGATACTTATTTCAATCTCCTCTAAAATTGCCGCATTCATATTAACCATTGCTTTATCAGATGAAATCTCAAAATTTTGAAAGTGAGAATTTTCGGCAGAACTCGAATTTAGCTGCCCTCTTTGTGAACTGCAGATAAAGAAACTTTATACGCATCAGCATCAGCTAAATTCTTATAGAATGCAGCCGCGTTATTTAGAACGTCAAAATGCTGAAAAACAGGAACATACTGAGGAAGAAGTTTCTGTACTGAGCTCAATTGGCATCCAACAGAAAGATTTGTTTCAAGAGAAGTAATTCCACATGCCACATTCGGGACGCCGGCACTTGAAAAAATGCAAGCGTTAATACCAGTATCTCAGGAGTAGAATACTGTAGGGAGACATTTGGAATATTTGAGTCATCGTATGGTGAATTGAATGGTATACAAAAAGATCCTCTGAAGCAAACAGCGTTGAAACGTTGGAGAGCCATCGAGACCCGTTTTCTTAGGAATGAGGCGTCACGCTTACGTCTTGATATTGCAGAAATTCTGCTTCCTTATACAGAAGAGATTTTTGATGCTTCTTCATGAAAATGACCATATGTTTCTATGGCTATAGGTAGAAAATCATATACTGACGGCAAACTTCTGAACGTAATCTGATGTTCTGTTGGTCGATAAATTCGCTGCACTGGCCGCCGAAATAAAACTAACATGTAGGCCCTACGTAAGATCAGTAACCGCAACACCCCTGACCAGGCATTTACCACCTTGCCACGAAATGAGAGTTAGCCCATCCGAGCGGAAGAGACCCGGGACGAGCGGAAGAGACCTTGATCGAAGGAATGCTAGCTTTAGCAAAAGCACGCCATATTGTATCATTAATTTTGTGATGGCGGCTTGCTCTGCCTGCGTTTCTCTTACAAGATAAGCTGTGTACCCCCTTACATATAAACTCTGCTCAAAGTCACTCGGTGGACACCAGAGCAGCATCCACAACCTTCCGCCTTTACCCATCACGATCCTGTGCAAAGTCATAAACATCGCCCTGCGTAAGACTGAATTTGGTATCTAATTGGCTGGAGCCAGTGGCGAAGTCGGTTGGATACTCGACCGCAGATCAGTTGATGCGGGTTCAAATCCTGGGCTCGCCCGTCACTGACATCGCTTTCGAGTGAGGAAACTGACGTTAACCTTAGCTTTACCAGCCAAAAGGCTGGTAAAGCTAAGGTTAATTTAATTTTAATTTTAATTAACTTATATCATTATTATATTGCTTAATTAATGGGTATTTATTTCCCATTCCTACCCTCATTTTATTGTTTAGTAGTCTATATTTTAAGCTTTTCTAATTGGAGTGTTTTCATTTAGTCTTAGCATATGGCCTATCCAATATGGCCTATCCAATTATGGCCTTTTTTCCTTATGATTTGACTCCAAGGAGTCTCCCGAGTTCTTTCGTATATATCTATATTACTAATTGTGTATGGATAGTGAATATTTAGGAGGTTTCTTAGTAATTTTTTATGAACAACGTCTATGTCATTTTCTATGCTTTTTGTTACTACCCATAACTGCCATATAATACTACCCATATTATAAACAAATACTGATTTAATATAAGTGTTAAAAATTTTTATTCTAACTTTAAGATTTAGTTTTTTATTTCTTAATTTCAATCTATATTTATTAAATGCCATCATTGTTAATGTTTCCTATGAATTATATCGTTTTCTGTATCCAACATACTACCTAAATATTTCGTTTTTTTCCACTTTACGTCTTCGTTGTTATTTTATATTACAATTTTACCTGTCTTATCTTTATTTATTTTTGGGTCCCGTTTTATTAATTTACTTTTAACGAATGTTATTAAATCGTCAGAATTTTTTTGTCCAATAAGAATCCATCCTATATCATCGGCAAATTGTTGATCTATTATTTTTGTATTACTATTTCTATTCCAGTTCTGTTATTCTGTTATTCTATGATCACACATACTGATGTGTGATCATTAAGTTCTTTAGGTACATTCTGTTCTGTTTCTTTTAGCGACATTGCAAGGTAGAAAGTAAACAGAATTGGACTTAGACCGTCCCCCTGAGGTACGCCCGTGCTGGTAATGAATTCTTTACCTTGAAAATTGTCGTTCAAAACCTTTATTTTTACATCATCTATTAGTATTTTGATTATGGAAGCGAACTCTAAAAGATTTGAATTTACAGTAAGAAAATTCACTGAAGGAAAATAAGAAGGAAAGTTGTGGACATATATTGATGGTTTCAATCCAGACTGTGAAGATACTGGCATTGTCTGGCTATAAAGGTTAGTTATTTCCAAACCGAATGTGTTTTGGAAATTATAATAAGAAATACAATATCAGTTCTCTGCTGTTTTTAGTCTATAATTGCCATACGCAAGAGTATGTATTCCATCGTCTGAAATTACTCGCTTATCATCATCAGCGCTCAGAGCAATTTTATTTACTTGTTCAGTGTAAGCGTCATGCAAGTGAGATCTGATGACGTTCATGCTTCTAATACAATCTCCTTTCTCAAACAGACAATTTCTATAATCATCATGAGATATTGTCCTTTCAACAACAACATTCTTTTTAACTCCTTTACATTTCTTGTGCTCTTTGTCTGCCAATTTATACGAGTACAGCTTTGCTCTCAATACAACAAATTCTTCAATTTCCTTTCCAAAAGCCTCATCTTTAAACATTCCAATGACTTATTAATTCCAGTCTAAATACCAGATGGTTAACTCTCGGATAATCGCTAGTGTCCAATCTGAGTTCAACGTCATTAGATATATCTGAGTAAAAGTCTTCCGTCTGTATTTCGTACATCAACGAATCCGTGTCTGTAAATAATAGTTTGGCATTATTATTGTATTTTTCCTTTATGTAATTACAGTGAAAGTCGTACATCAAAGTTTTACAATATTGCCATACCTAGGTATATTGGCTTATTGTACAGAAATTTAGATTTTCTTATGTGGACGCCGACAAGATTTTCGTCAAATATTATCATTCGGTCATAATATTGTTTGCAGCCAATTTTTCAGCCTTTTCCCTATCGTCTACCAATCCGAAATCTATTCTATTTTCAATATTTTCCATAGTCTTGCCAAAAACGCTATTGTTCATTAGTTTAAAGAAATCATTCTCAAAGTCGTTGGCAGCCTTAGTGCGTAGCTGTGTATTTAAGTCGATGTATGTCTTAAGCCTCTTCAAATTTTATACCTCTAAGTATTTTAGTAAATTTCAGACCCAAGCTTTCGTACAATTTCAAATTCTCGTAATGCAATATTTACATTGTTTTATCAGTCAAATTCGGTATCAATTTCTTTACTTCATTCACTTTCACATTCTCAGGCCCTAACGGATAGTCATTATGTAGGTCGTGCAAGGGAGGGGGATATTCCAAGTCAACTTCAAGGATACAACTAACATCTTTCTATTTATCCAACTCGTCTTCATTCATCCATTTCAACCCATGTGTGGGTAGGGGCTTACTCATCGCAAACCCATGAAGGTTATTCAAATCCAGGTATTTGATAAATTTGGAAGGTTCATCAACTTTAAAATTCTCATCCATGTATTTATTATTAGCTTTCGCGTATCGGTTTGAAATAGTGTTTACACCACCTCTTATTCTATGCTTAATCATCACCAGCCTGTCGTAATCGCTTAACAATTCGAGTTCAACTGTAGTTAATCTTAAAGCAGCATTCCAAGCCAGTCCTGGCGAAGTGTAGTACCACGCAGGATCAAATTTATAGTGGGTCATACATACATCTAAAATTCTCAAAGACATCTGCTAGTAAAAGCACATCGGACACATTGTGCAAGTCGTGATAGTCTCGAAAAGTTTTACAACCAAACTCTCTCCAAACAGTCTGTGCGTGTTTATAGTCTCCATCACTGATACTGTTTCGTTAAGTTTTGAGTAGAATGCTTCCTTTGGCGGTAGTCTAGTTTCATCAAGTCTTTCTAACGAACTTACATAATCGTATGGGTAAACTCCTTTTCTCAAAAGCAAATCCAATTGCTTTCGAGAGTACTTACTTGCAATATTTTTACACTGATCCTAACTTAGATTCTTTGAAAGTGTGTAGCCATAAATCCAAAGCTGTCAATAACCGCAATTCACGTTTCACTTGGGTTTTCTTGCCTTCTTTATTTAAAAACTCGTCAACCAACACTTGCCTAGAGAAGCTAATGTACTTTTCTTCATTACACGGAATACAAGTAATGTTTCCACCTGCAACTTTTTTATAAATAAATGACTGTCGATCCAGATAAATTGTGAAAAACTACTGGAAAGAATTTTGGAATCTTGTATTGCAAATTGCTATTATCGTGTGCTGCACTCGGAATTTGCCAGAGAGATGACAGTGATCTCTAACGCGATCGTTATCCCGCTCATTTTGGCATATATGACACACTGTTGCTTCATTGAATTTCTTCGCGGCAGATTCATCGTATATCATTAGTTTAGGAAACTTGAATTGATTGTAATTTCTTTAATATTTTTCTCTAACTCTTCAAAGAATATTTGAGCAACATCATCATCCTCATTATTTGCAGTAAAAGTGACTGAAGCTTGCGAGTAAATGCTATCATCAAAACACTTAATGTAAAACCAGAATGAACTAGGCGTGTGCTTCTGGTATCGGTTAGTGTATGTATCAATAGGTTTTATGAATGACTCAAAATCTGCATAGACGATGAATGGCACTCTCATGGATTTTTTATAGTGTCCGAAATTCATAAACGTTCCAGGTTTAGATAACTCTATTTTTTGAGCGTCATGCTGTGAGCAGTATTCATTGTGATTATTAAGAGCATCTTTACTTGTAAAATCATTTAAGCATCTCCCACCTTAATGCATTGCATGGTGATTTCTTGTTGCCATCAACCTATTAAAGTTTTTAATCCAGCAGTAATGATTAATCTCATCTTCTGAAATTAGTAACAAATCTACTGCGTTTTGACTGTTAAATGTTGAAATCCTTAATGGTATTATTTGTTTTTCCCCCCACGCTCATAGCTTTTCATATCCAGACACACTAATAGAAATATCATAATTCTTTTCAAATTTATTAATATTTTTCAAGTTAACCGGAAACTCAATACCATTCCAGTTAAAACTTCAGCCTGCATTTTTAATTGCTTATCAATGTGCTCAGAGTTTTTTCCACATGATTGAAGGCTCTTGTAATGCACCATTTGAAACATTGATTGCAAAGCTTTATTCTTCATATTTACAATTGCCTTTTTAGCAGCTAGATCTTCGGGAAGACGAATGTAGAAACTACCTCGAACTGGCTTGAATTCTACAGTATTGATTTATAATTTCATCACTCTGTGAAATCTCCAATTACTTCCTCGCGTCTGAAAATTAGCCGTTGACTCTAACATTTTCCCTTTAGCCCTTTCAAACACCTCTGCGGTATCTGTAGCTGGTAAAATTATTTCAGTTTTTGAAAAAAGGGGCGTCAGATGATATAATTTCCACAGTCTTCAAATCTACTCTTTTCAATGTACATGTAAGTATTAAATTAACTTTTGACTGAGGGTTATTGTTCAACAAATTTGCCACATTCGGCTTAACATAATTAAGAAATGACACCCCATCGACCCCCTCTTTACCATCTATTTACTGCGTTGTAAATAACTTCAGTGCTGATTTAGTTTCGCGAATTTCGTACTTTGACTTAAAATACCGTTAAACACTGATTTAAGAGCATCCACTTTTTCATTAATTTTCCTTCTGGCAGGTTCAGGTATTAAGTTAATTAAAAAATCGGCAAATTCGCGTAATTTAGATTTGGCTTTCCCCTCAGTTTGGCTCTCCCCTTTACGTTAGCAGCTGGCTAATCCTCCATCTTCACCACAGGTAAATGTACAATGGACTGAAGAAGTGGAGTTGTAATATTTGGATCGCAGGTATCTAGAATTGGTTGTTTCAACAGAGCTTCAACTTCATAATCAGAGCTTCGATTCAGCCTTGCGCATTCTTGAATATCCATGCAACCCTCTGTCTCTCGCGATAGGCTTCAGTTGAACAACGGTTTTAGTTTCCATTTTATATTGCCAAGAAAATTTATTTAAATAGAAATCAACTTTTCTCAAATCGAGTAATGACTAGCACACTCGTATTTATACACTTGGGTCGCCGCTGTGTGTGACTCATACGCATATGACAAGCTATTTATAGTTGAATAGAAACTGGGTTTTTCCGATAGTTTCTACTCTCGGTCAAATGATTATGAGTCATGGAAAGTTTTCAAGGTCGCGAGCTCGCGACGGCGTGCGAGGGCGTGCTTGATTTTACGCTTGTGTGTTAGATTTTTGATAGGCTGTTTTATGCTGTGGTGTAAATTTGAAGGTTAAAAGAGCAATTCTCAAGGCTACGCTGTGCATAATATTTCTGTGACATTTAAGCATGAAGGCTAAATATAGGATTTAGCTATTTTTAAGGCTAGGCTGTGCTTGAGACACAAAAACTAGCCAGTCCCCCAAAAATCCTACTACTTCCAGGCATCAACGATGTACTTGTATGTGCGGAACTGTTAATTGAATATAAGAAAACAAGTGAAGCCAATGTAGCAAATAAAATAATTGAAGCGCTTGACAGCAGCAAAATGGCAAGAGAGTACGTCAGAGATGAGCTTCTCAAGATCAAGCAGATAATCCTGGAGTCTCAATCGTAGATTAGGAGCTGCCGAAAACCCTATTCAACCTCGTCGAGTGCCTGTCACTACTAATAAAGTTGCTTCAAGATTAGTAAAAGTGGCTCAAGCCCAATAGAACCCAGAACTAAACGCAGAATACAGGAGGAATGTAAAATAAAATATGAAGTCGAAACAAAACCTTGATCAGTTCGAATCTTTTACCGTAGAAGAATTTATGCTAGCTGAAAAAGAAGTGAAAATTGGCACAGCGGCAGGTTATAATGATACATTACCAGAATTCCTAAACCAGGTAAGGATCCAAAATGATCATCCAACTACCGCCCGATTTCATTGCTCAATGAATGTTACAAGGTCTTGGAAAGAATTATTCCTCCAAAAATCTTGTCAATCGTAGAGACTATATTATGAATTCAACAAGCTGGTGTCCGTTCTGGAGGATCCACTTCCGATCAAGCCCTAGCCCTAACGACCTACATTGAAAAAGGCTTTCAAGAAGGTCTCAAAACAGGAGCAGTATTCCTTGACCTCACAGCAGCGTACGACACTGGATCTGGTAGTCAAGCTCTCAAAATGTATACCACCGTGGTTTAAAGATATAGTGCATACCTTTATGAAGGAAAGACCGCTCATAGTTCACATGAACGACGAGCAACGTCGATGGAGGAATCAAATGAGCGGTCTCCCACAGGGATCTGTTCTAACTCCCACCCAGTTTAATCTTTATATCAGCGACTTGCTTCCGACTATTGCGCGACCGTTCGCTTATGCGGATGACATTTGTTGCGGTGTCCAAGGTCGAACATTTGGGTAAATCGAGAGTACTTTAAATAACGATCTGTTGATGATGACCAAGTATCTATAGAAATGGCGTCTCATTTCAAACTCCACAGAAATTGTCAAAAGTGCGTAAAAAATAATGCTAAAGCTAACTATAAGCACAGCATGTCTTTGGATGCTATACAGCTGCTATTTGATCATCTACCGGTTTTCGTGGTGTAACGTTGGATCGTACGCTGTCGTGCAAGGAACAACTGAGGAAAACTGCAGCAAAAATATAGTCCAGGAATAATCTGTTACAGAAATTAGCGGGAACAAAATGGGGCGCGGATACAGTCACATTAAGAATATCAGCGATTGCTCCGTGCTATTTGATTTGCTGAACAATTCTGTCCATCATGGGAACGTTCGCCTCATACAAAACTCGTCGATGCACGTCACAATGACTCCATGCGCATAGTTTCTGGGACAATCAAATCAACTGCAACGCCGTGGCTCCCAGTTCTTGGAAACATACATACCTTACATCCGTCGTAAGGAGATACTACACAAGCAACTGTAGATCTCGTATGCAATTGTTGTTGGAGCTTATATTATTGTTCTTGGAGCTTAAGGAGATAATACATATGCAACTGCAGTTCTCGCTTGCTATCATTGGAGCTTCGACTCTTCGTCTTCTTGCTTCCTTCCTCAAGCTAAGTTCCTTTTACTATTAAATTTATTTTCCTGCGTACACTGTATTTGTGTGGAATACAATTCACAACTGACTTCACTTCGGCTCGTTTGGACTTGTCATTTCTAAGCATTTTCGAGTAGTATCACAGAATATATATATATATATATATATATATATATATATATATATATATATATATATATATATATATATATATATCTTCATTTCCTTGCATTCTGAAGAGATCATAGGGCGGCAACATTCCTCCATCCTTTTCTGTCTTTAGCAACCCTCACAGCATCTTCCCATGAAATGTTCAAAGTTTTCAAATCTTTGTTGATCGTGTTGAACCAAGTACTTCTAGGTCTTCCTCTTTTGATTTTTTCTTTATTCGGCTTTTAATTCGTTGTTCTGTTTGCATATCTATAATCAGGCATTCTTAATACGTTGTCCAAGAACCTTACTCTGCTTTCCGCAACTATTTCATTTAATTTTCTCTCTCTCCAAACCTTTCAAGTACTGTTTCATTTTTGATGTGCTCCAATAATAAAATGTTACGATTCTTCTGAGATATCTGTGTTGAAAACAGTTAATTTTGTGTTTTAATTTTTTAGTACTTTCCCAGTTTTTACACGCACACATCAAGACGGGCTGAAAAATGGTTGATTACATCTTTTTCTTCAGTCCCACATCAATTCTATCGCTTTTCCAAATATTTTGTAGTCTTTCAAAGACGTCATATGACTTACCGATTCTACATTCCACATGTTTTTCACTTGATCCATTCTGCGATATTGTAGTGTCTAAATACGTGAACTTTTTTTATTCCTTTAACCTCCCTGTGATTAACTGTTATGGTGAATATGTCTGGAACTTGAGTAGTGAGGATTTTTGTTCTTTTGGAGCTAATTCTTAATCCAACTTTTCAGCGCTTTTTTCTAAAGCCGTTGTCATTTCTTGAAGTTGATGCATTTTGTTTGTCACAGTAAGGATATGTCGTCCGTAAACTCAAGGTCAGGCAATTTCCTATGACTGAAATTTATTCCACATTCTCATTCATCGAAAGCTTTTCTCATTTTACAAAATCAATCAATACCAGAAAAAGGAAGGGAGACTAGCTACATCCTTGTCTGACTCCGGTTACAATATTGAAAGAGTCAGTGACTCCTGTTGCTGTTTCTATATTGCAGGACTAATTCTCGTATAGCAGTTTTAGACAACTCAGTGAATTTCGCAAGAATTCCATAGCTTCATGTTATATTTCATAAAGTGTCTCTATGAATACCCTCAAATGCATTTTTGAAGTCAATGAAATTTATATAGATATCTTGTTGGAATTCTATGCTCGGTTGAATAATTTGGCGAAAACTGAAAATGTGTTCGTTGCATGATGTGATGCCCCAGAAGCCAGCTTGATGTTCTCTTCTTGCCTTTTTCTGTTTCCATTCTTTTTTAAATATATATATATATATTTATTTATTTATACAGTATATACATTAATATATAGTTATATATATTATATATACATACATATATGTAATTTTAAAAAATTATATAATAAAATATAGCATATTAATATAATATATATATATATATATAAATAAATATATATATATATAATATATATATATATATATATATATATATATATATATATATATATATATATACATATATATATATATATTATATTAATATGCTATATTTTATTATATATATATTTTTTATTTTTTTATTTTTTTAAATTGTATTTTGAAAGGTAAAGCTGAGGGCGCACTCATGACACCTTTCAATACACATGCAAGTTTTCACCAGGACCGTTCTCTCAAAGGAGGACACACCATGTCTGTTTTTCAATCCACATGTATAACTTTTTATCAAACGTTGTCCCTATGAAGATGGCGCGCCATGTCTCTTCTTCATTATTAATGCACGTTTTCGTCAGAAACGCTTTATTCAAGGTCCTGTTAGTTTTGTTTCTCGTTTGAACTAATATTGAGTATTTCTGATGGTGTATGCATTTAGCGATGCCTATAAGACTGAGTCTTGTGCACCAAGATCAGAAAGACTGGTATTTTTCGTCTTGTTCAATCCTTCCCAATGTGAACGATTTCATAATCTTTCACACTATTTAGCCTTAACATTTTCGCAACTGAATTATAATTCGGGGGTCTATTCGCCTTTTAAATACATAAAATGAAGAGAGATAAAGATTTTTAGTATTTACCATATTACGAGTTCAGATGGGTAGGAAATTGCAGACTTACCTATAGAGCGAGTGAAGAAATTCCTCTTGAACGGATAATTCAAGTAGAATAAAACTCCAGCGCTAGATATAATACTTATTGATAAACATGCGAGGGCTGTTAGATGAATGAAATAGAAGCGATAACCTGGTAAACCGAACACAGGAAGTACATTCCATCCTGGGTATCTTGGAATGGGCTCTGTAGTGCCTTCCTTATGATAGGTCATAGGAATATTTGTTGTTAAATTGAAGAGTTCACGATCCTGATATGTTGCATTGAAATTAAAGTCATTCATTTTGAAAATACTGCATTAATTTATTTGCTGATGAATCGTTATTAGGTGTAACTTCTTACAAGATTAGAAGAAATGGTCAACATTTAGAAGAATCTAATCGAGCTAAGTAAAACAAAAATATTTGTTTAAATGTACAAATTACACTGTTTTATTAAAATTGATCTTAGAATCTGGCTGATAGCGTGTTTGTAAGTAAAAAGCTGTTTAGCCGATGTTCCATCTCTCGAAAGCGACATCAGTGACGGCGAGCTCAGAATTTGACCCAAACATACTGATCCACGTTCGGATATTTACCTACATCGCCACAGGCTCGAGCCAAGTTCAGTTGCTAGACTACTGATCATGAATCTAATGCAGGGTTCAAGTAAAGGAAACCTTCGTCACTGATATGGCTACGAATGAGGAAACTTACGATGAACTCGTACTTTAAGTCGGCATTTGAGTCGATTGGGCGACAATGTAGCACGTTTAAGTACCGTACAATACTGTAGATGTGAAATACGGATGTGACACACTTGTGATCTCTCTCTCTATCTCTTTTTCTCTTTCTCTTTCTCTCTCTCTCTCATTTTCTGACAAGTAGCACGTCAAAGGCTAAGTCTGCTTTCACGCTCCATGTAGCCTAGTCGATTGATTCTGTAGATACTCCATAGATCAAATAGTTAATCCCTTCAGAAAAGTCAATGTCTTACATATACATTTGTCATCGCCTTCGAGTGAGGAAACTGGCGTTAACATTAGCTTTACCAGCTTTATTATTTGTAGTATGGAATCTTAACTTCGTATAACTTAATATTTGGATTTAGATCTTGAGCTGTATTTGGCTACATTAATTCATACCCTACATTTTTTAAATTGTTCAATTTTTTTACTTCTAATTTTGCTGTCGAATTCTCATTAAAATTTATTGATTCCAAAATAATAAATTTTCAATTTTATAAACTACTATAATATTTTTTGTGTGTTAAAATTGAATAAAAATTAATTTAACTGTTGAAATGTTTGATACAAATGTTAAATGTTAGACACAAATTGTTAATTCGTTGGATGTAAACGAAATATAAAATTATCCTGCCTTTAAAATACGCTAATTATTTTCGTTATATTTCATTACAATGCCTATTGCTAACTGTACAGATTTCATGTAACTGAATCCCACAATGCTAATATTGATTGCATTCGATCATAACGAACGTTCACCAAATATATTATAGATCCATTCAAAGCTTTATTGTTCGTAGTGGATCGATATAAGGAGCAATTAGTTGGTATTCAAATTTCACATTTTTCATTAAAATGTGTATTTTGTTTACGACACTTTTTTAGCAATTAAGACCACAGGAATTAAAGCACTCCAATAATTATTTAGTTTGATACTTTAAGTATTGGAATTATATAAAAAGCATAATGATGTTTCTTCTTAAAATTTCAATAGACGACCATTAATCTTAAGATCAGAGGCTGACAGTGCCCGAGGCGTTAAGTAAGGCAATTGATTATTTTTCTGATTAAAATAAATTTTAATGTCTTTTATGGGATAATGAAAGGTGTCATATTCTCACAAGTTTGTAAGAACTTTAATATTTAATTGCATAATTGCAGATAAAAAGTGTACAGAGAAAGAGGGAGACAGACAAGAGAGAGAGAGAGAGAGAGATTCAGAGAGAGAGAGAGAGAGAGAGAGATAAAGAGAGACAGAGAGAGAGAGAGAGAGAGAGAGTGAGAAGAGAGAGAGAGAGAGAGAGAGAGAGAAAGCGTGCGTTAGCGATATATAACAATAAAAAAAATTTAAAAGAAGAAATTAAAAAATAATAATAATAATTATGATAATTGTAATAAACATACTAATAATAGTAGTATATTTAAAAAGCGCCGCTCTATGCTAAATGCCACAGTAGCGCTGAATAGACAGTGAAAGTCAAGTTTCCTGATGGTGGTAAAATGCCGCAATCGGATAGCGACGAGAACTCTGCAAGTCTGGAGTATGAGCGACTAATTGGTCAAACACACAGAAATAATCAACACAAGGCTACAAGTCTCTTCGTTGTCTTATCGTTGTCAGTCGCCTCTTACGAATACGTGCAGTTATCGGTACGTTTAATTCTCAATTATAAAAGAACCTACACTGGTAACATACAATAATATGATCTCAATCTCTCTCTCCCTCTCTCACTCGTAGAATTTTAGCATTGAGAAAGAAGTGTTTTTCTTGTGGCAAACTAAATCATTTAACGAGATTCTGTCGATTAAAGTTCTCTTCCCATTTACTAGGCTCATTTCCTTGTAAAATAGACCTTTCCCATAATAGACCTGGCCTTCAGTAATAATAAAGAAGTTTTAAAAAAAAGTCTAAAGAAAGACACAAAGATAAAGATAGTGAAGGCCTTGGTTTTGACCACGCTACTGTATGGATGCGTAACATGGAGCTTAAGGAAAGAAGATAGTCTATTAGGACACAAGAGGCTTAGGAAATGTGTATTTCGAAAGGAATGGTGAGGATTAGCTGGACTCATAAGGTTACAAATGAGGAAGTTCTGGAGAGAGTTTGTACAGATAGAAAGTTTATTTCTATTCTAATGTGTATTAAGAAATATTAAGAAGAGTTGGACAGGACATATTCTAAGTGGGAGAAAGTCTATTTAAAGAGGTAATAGAAGGTAGAACGGAAGGAAAAATTGGAAAAGAAAAGGCGCAGATGGAGGCCGAGTTAGGTATGTTTGATGATTTAAAGGCCCACTCGTATGTGGACATGAAGAGGAAAGAGGAAGACAGAGAAGAGTGAATGAGTTATATATCATGGACCTGCCAATAGGCAGTGCACTAAGAGAGTGAATAGACCGTTAAAGAGACGCTTAAATCAGTCAGACGGTCATGATTGTAGAAAATCTGTCCTTAATAGTGTCGGTAATGCTTCAAATTGTGATGGGAACAACACGGTTGCTTCCAGTTTGATTTGAATACCTGTTGCGAATGTTTATACCCAGAGACTACTAGATTCTTTAGCTTCCATCGCTGCGGTAGATGGAAAATCTTTACAGCGGATTCATCACGTAATCATTTCATTGGATGAAAAGGAATACCACCTCGTCATAAACAGAATCACAGAAGAGTTATGGTATATCAAAGGGAATGTTATAGATGATTTACAATTTCATTCATATGTGGACGTGAAGATTAAATCGGAAGATAGAGATGAATGGAGGCGTAATATACCATGGACCTGCCAGTAGGCAGTGCACTAAGAGAGAGAAAGAGAGAGAGAGAAAGAGAGAGAAAGAGAGAGAGAGAAAGAAAGAGAGAGAGAAAGAGAGAGAGAAAGAGAGAGAGAGAAAGAGAGAGAAAGAGAGAGATGAAGAGGAGAGTAACTTCGTAAAGTGATTAAGTATGTACAACACTCCACTTGACCTATTGATTTATAGGCTAAGTCCTATTGAGTAGACTTACTAGAGGTTAGACTCGTTAGAATAATTAACGAATGCTATATTAAATTGAATAAAATTTACGAAGCTCAAGAGTTGATTTAAAATTTTGATTCAGAGTCAAAAGCTCAGATTTATAAACGATTTAGCTAAAGCTATGCTATATGATCTAATCGACGAATTAATGTTTTAAGCATTTGTTTGTTGCTCAGATTATTGAAATAATTAGTAGATTAAGCGAATAACGTTTATTTTAGCTGCAGAATATGATTTGTGCTATATATATATATATATATATATATATATATATATATATATATATATATATATATATATATATATATATATATAGTTATAGAGAGTAACTAATAGAAACAATAGTATAGTATAGAAATAGTATAGTATAATAGTTTTATAGTAAACTAGTTAGAAATAATATTAGTTTAATAGTAAATATTATAGTATGGAAGTAGTATAGAAACGACTTGAGATTAATGATTTGAATCTATTTTGAAGGTTAGAGAGTACAGCATTATTAATATATGTACTAGTTAAAGGGAGACTAACGCTTACACTTTATTGATGCGGAAGGAAACTAGTTGAATTTGCAACTTAACTTTGAATTATTATCGATTATCGATTTAGACACATATAAGCTCGAACTAGGAAACTATGATTCGATTATAATATGATCTACGAGTAATGTAAACAGATGTAGAAGTGTAGAAGTAATCAGGGAAAAGATGAGAGTTATAGCGAGAGCGAGATAAATAGAAATGAGACTCATCAATTTCAACCTTTATGAGTTTGATTGTCAAGTCGTAGGTCCGTACGAAGTAATTGTTGAATTTACACTAGTTAATTAGTTATTTTATTAAAAGTGAAACACACTATACGTTATAGTTTAAAAGATTAGGTGATTCATACTAAAAGAAAGAAATAACTGGTTCTACGAAGCGCGAAGGACATATTATGTATGTCTATGGGCTTCAGATAACTCGATGGCCGTGGTTTCGCTGTGTCCTAAATATAGTTAATATTAAAATTCTTAGTGAATTCATCCAGAATTATCTAGTTTTATTTAATTTGGTTTTTTCGCTTACTCGAGTACCGTTTTTGACTGTATGTATTCAGTTGATAAATTTGTCTGGCATTCTCTAACTCCTTTTGTACATAGTGTTAGATGGATATAAGCTAATAAATCTAATTCTAGAAGATTGTGCGTGATGATTCGGTGACTCAAAGCCTCAAATGATCTTAGTTAGAGCTGATCTAAGAGCTTACTGTACACGTAGCAGCAGCGTGTAGAATTCAATTTGAATTGACACATATTTTTGATCTATATATTGTATTCGAGTTTACAGTTCGATTGAATTTATTGCATTATACGTATATGTGTGCTTTTGTATATGAGTATATGCATATATTTAGTAGACACTCTAATTGTCTTTAACAGAGCTGCTACTATACAGTGGGGCACCTGTGTTTACAAGTTATATAAGGAATGAAGAAATTTGAAAATTCAAAGGAGTTTAAATGAGCTCCTTCCTTTTGGCTTTCGATATTTATCAACTGAACTAGTGTGCAATCTGAGAGGAGATATGTCGGGCAATCAATTGTTAGTTAAGGTTAGCTTTTGCATAATATCCGTTGCATAATGTCCGTTTTGGTTGAACTTACTATTTCTTTGCTTCGACCCACCCTAGTTTAAGAAATCGACAGTATTTCTTACAGTTCTCCAGTTATCTAAATTGGGTGATTACGGAGTGGATCACTTAGTGAAACGATACTTATTACTGGACGTAACCTGTGTTTATAATGCAGTACACGTTATTTGAATAGTGCTAACTGCATTCTGTTGGTTGATTTTGAGGAAAAGAGGCGGTCAGCGTGGAGGATGAACCATGTGTGTGGATCTGCCCTCTTCGATCTTATACGTCGATATTGTCTTCCTCGTTGCTTGCGTCTTTCGATGAACTGTAGATGTTTTTGACAGTTGTTATTTACTAATTTCGTGAAAACTAAAAATCCCGTTTTCACTCCATTAAGTGGAAAGAAGGGTAGAGTTACGGAAATGTACCTGAATGTCACTTTACAAAGTGGTTGTTGTGTGTTTGTATGACCTTTGGGGTATGATTGATTCGGAAGCCAATTCGTTGCTACCGATATATCTGGTTAAGTGGAATAACCTTTGTAACAGGTTTCCATAGAACGATTGCCATTAGAATCGTGTGAATGTCTCTCTTAGTGTGTATGCTTGTATGTGGGAATGTTTATGTGCCTTTCGGATATATAAGCTTAGTTCTCTCACAGTCAAGGCTCTCTTTAGTTCTTTTGGCTCCCTTTTGTCTCTTTTGTTGCTTTACTCCTTTACTCCTTTGAGCCGTTAAGTCTCCAGTTAGTTTCTTACTTTGCTCTTTTCTTTTCCTTCTTGACGGTAGCATGGTAACACCGAAACAAGGTAACAAAGTATCGAACGTGAACGTTGTATAAATATTTCAAGTTTAAAAGTAGTTTTTCGTGTATTATAGAACATGATACGCTTCAGATAACAAGTTTATTTATGACAGTTTTATGCTTTGTTGGTTATTCAATAAATTATTCAATACTGTCTTCCCAGGAGTCACAAACATAACCTCACATCTCGTAGGTAGGACCCATGTCAGTCAGCTTACCCTTCGTGTTGTGGATTTGAACCCTTAGTAACCGGAACCGAACGGTCATTCCAGGACTCGTAGACTCTAGTACGTGCTTCCAGCACAATATATATATATATATATATATATAAATATATATATATATATATATAATTATATATATGTGTCTATATTCCCCGTGTTGTGCTCGGGTGTGGTTGGACAACTGAAGAATAGGGCAACCGCAAACAATCTGCAATACGCAACAATCTGTACGTAAGAGGCCACTAGAGACAGGAACTGAGGATGGAAAGAGGGACCCACCTCATCCTGAAATATTTACCCCAAGGATTAAATGGTAATTAAATACCTGAGGAAGCAACGGGAAACCACCTCAGAAGCCATATTTTTCTCAAACTATAGGCTGCAAAAGTTATGAATAAGGCATAGACTTTGTGAAGGGATTAACTTGTTTATCTAAGGACTGCTCTTATGGAGCGAGAAAACAGACTTTGAGTATGAATATGTACCTTGAACCTGCCACTTAGCAGTGCACTGAAGAAGATGTATAAATGTAGAACAAATTAATATACAGTGTTGCTTGAAAAATGAGACAAATTGGAAAATTAATATCTTCGGCTTGAAGTAAGCAGATTTAGCCTCCATTAATATTTATTAACAGAAATATATATATTAATATATTCGATATCTATATATATATATATATTTATATTTATATAGATATATATATATATAATTAAAATATATATATATATATATATATATATATATATATATAATATATATAACCCCTGTTATGTCCAGTTGTTTTGAGAATTGAACCGCCCGGTGGACTGCCGAGTCGTAGAAGGCTACTAAGCACTAGATCCATACCATGTCAGAAAGGCCATCGAATTGTTAGCGCCTAGTCTCTAGAAATTGCTACAAAAATTTTATTCGAATGGAAATGCTCAAAGAAAATTGCTGGTTGTGTGGTGTAGGACAGAGAGATTTGATACGGTCCATTTGTAAGCACCGCCCTGGTTAAACTGGGATTTCAAAGAAGAAGGGAAGAGGATGCGAATATCTATATATATAATATATATATATATTCATGTATCTCTATATTTATATATATTATTATTCATGTATTATATATATAATATTATATATATATATATATATCTATATATATATATATATATAGATATATATATATTGCGTATCTTATATATCAGTGCTTGAATTGTTAAACATCAAGACCAATTCTTATGATGGTTTGTTGAAAGATATAGAATCTGTTGGACAGAAAAATCAGTCATTCATGTTTATATTTGGTAGGCGTTTGTAATTCAAAGTTTTTGCGTATATACTTTTGTACTTATGGT
Organism: Enchytraeus crypticus; assembly: GCA_905160935.1. Taxonomy (NCBI): domain Eukaryota; kingdom Metazoa; phylum Annelida; class Clitellata; order Enchytraeida; family Enchytraeidae; genus Enchytraeus; species Enchytraeus crypticus. The sequence continues at coordinate 459,379 of CAJHZI010000462.1, forward strand.
TGTAAAACATACAACTGCTAAGGAGTTAACTTATTGAAGACTTTAGATTTTTAGAACATAAGAAGTTAACTTTTTGAAGACTAGATTTTTAGAACATGGTAAAACTAAATGTTAAAGGAAAAACGTATTTCTTAATTAGGCCTACAAAAAGTTCAGCTAATTATTTCGCCTTCAATGTACAAGAATTTGCATTAAAATTGCATATAAAACTTTCTCAAAGTAAACCCCCTTACACTATCAGTTTATCGGGCCGACCCCTCCCTCCACTTAGGCTTACCAAATCCCCAATTCAATTAAGATAACTCGAGAGAGTTTAAGTTAAAGAAAGGCGATATTAAATTTTTATGTAGGCTTTGCCTAAAATACCTATTAACATAATGTTAATAGGTATTTTCGCATTTGTCTTTCGACATATCAGAACTTTAAAATTGTCAATGAGGACATGTCTAATCATTTGATTATATTGTTTAGCTTTACGTTTACACTTTATTCTTAGGGCTAATATATATATATATATATATATATATATATATATATATATATATATATATATATATATATATATATATGCTCTAATAAAGTAGATAATAATCATCATATTAAACGTAATGTTGGAAAAATTACATTACCCTTACAATATGTTAGCAAACATAAAAACAAAATGTTCAATTAAGCTTAGTTGTGTGTGAAGACAAAATAAATTTTATAAAAAATACAAGCTTTGCAGATTTGAGAATATAAAAATAAAATCAATGATGAAAATTTAAGTATTAAATTATAGGAAGGTTAAAAGTAGTTAATCGGGTTTCATGTTGAGAGTCGCATGATGCAGGAGAAGTGGTCTGCCAGATTTGTTCATATTCAGTTCCATTAATGGCAACATAGTAGCGAGGAGACTGAGCCAGGGCCTGCTCATGAGCGCTAAGAGCGCAGAGAGGCTTGCATGGCTCTAAATCTGAGCACGACGAGGCTTTGAAAGTAGTATTCTTGATAGTGACCTCTCTTGTATTTTCAATATCTCTCCACCTCCTACATATTAAACAGATAAATTTTTATAACTTTACTTTGACTTCAAACGGAATATATCTATTGAATATATACATTTTCTTTAATACAAATGCATATATATATATATATATATATATATATAATATATATATATATATAGATATATATATATATATCTATATATATATATATATATATACAGACTGGGGCAAAAATAATAGTCCCCTAGCGAAATCTCAATAACTTCAATCAACCTCAAAATATCTTTACTAAAATTTCAGAGCTTCTACGGGAGGAATTTCTACGTATAACCTTTAAATTTGGTGAAGATATTTTGAGAAGTAACAAAATTACTGCTTTTCTACGAAAAAATTGCAAAAATCAATTTAACAAGGCTTATTTTACCAAAAGTCTTAATAACTTCGACAAAACTCAAAATTTTTAACAAAATTTTCGGAGCTTCTAAAGGAGGAATTTCTGCGTTTGTCTTGCAAATTTGGTTGAAGTATATTCAGAAATAACAAAAATACAGAGTTTCTCGGGAAAAAGTGTTCAAATAAATTTTAACAAGGCTTATTTAAACAAAACTACCGGAAATTGTCTTCAAAATTAAGGAATAATTTTAGCAGAAGAACGACTTCTAAGCATCTTTTGTTGGAGCAGCTAACAAGGTAGTGTAAGCATATACTTCACAACTTAAGTAAACGGGCCTTTTCAGTGTCGTTATTTTCTTAAAAAGGAACAACTGACATTTCGAAAAGCCTTGTTGAAATTGATTTTTGCACTTTTCTCATAGAAATGCTGTAATTTCGTAACTGCTGAAAATATTTTCACCATATCTGCAGGTTATACGTAGAAATTCCTCCCCTTGAAGCTTTGAAAAATTGGTAAAGATATTTTGAGTTTTCTTGCAGGTATTGAAATTTCGCTAGGGGATTATTTTTTTTGCCCAAGTCTGTATATATATTATATATATTATATATATATATATATATATATATATATATATATATATATATAACATTTATTTAACAAAAATTCATAATAATAATAACAAATAAGAGTAATAGTAATATTGCTAGAAATAACAATAATAATAATTAACGCGTATCACAGCTGCCAAGCATCCGGCCTGCAAAACGTTTATGGCCAGAAAGAAGCTTCTGGAACAGGCAATTCTGGCGACTGATAATGGCTTACTGGTTGAAGGACATGTTTACTGGTTGCTTACATGTTGACGTTTACGAATTGCTGCATCATCATCTTCTAATATACCCAGAGAAGATTAATACTGGTAGAACAGTCTGCGACGACCAGTTAAGGAACAACGTGCAGACGAGCTCCTCCATGAATCTACATATCTCCACCGCCACTTCACTGCTTCGGTACGCCTCTGCGTCCTCTCTATCCAGTACAGATCCGGGACACATCCGGATATTGTCGCCCGGATATTGCCGTATAGTGGAGGTACCCTGTAGGTACCTCCACTATACGGCAATATCCGGGCGACAATATCCACTATTCTAATACACTAGGTCCGAGATCGTCTGCGGATGTACAGCCGGGTTGTTCAAGATCTTGTTGGAATTTTTGCCACAGATTTTCGTCACAAGAGTGCAGAGCCTCTGCTCTCAGTAAGGATCATCCTATGACTAAGCGAGATTACAATCACGTTATCAGCACGCCGGTTATTGTCGTCAACAGCGAACCAGTTAAATCCGGTCATGCACCATCATACAGTGGCGTCACCACTGGTCTTCTATCCACTCTTGAGTGTCACTCTGTCTTTCAGTTTGAGGTTTCGAACATGGATCATAGACCCCCCGAATGTGGTCACGAGATCCGCAAGAGCAGCTCAACAACCATGTCCAAAGTTCTGGCGGTAGTTATTTCTCACATGCAGATCGAGCCAGGGGATCATCACACACACACACACATATATATATATATATATATATATATATATATATATATATATATATATATATATATATATATATATATATATATAGATCGTATAGGTATGACCGCTGATCTTAACCTTTCCAACGATCCAGCCTTCCCCTGGGTGAGCCTCGACGTTAAGGACATGTCGTACACCGCGTCCTACGCCGCTCAGTCTTCTCCCTGCCATCCCAGCTTCTTCCTGGCCGGATCTGGCCTAGACTTCCTTAGAGGATGGTCCTTCCCTCAAACTCGATCCTTTGAGGAAGAACACGCTGAAGCATGTGGCAGTTTCCGGAATCTGTCCCAAACTTGTGACAGATTCCAACAGAAGAAGAACAACGAAATGTTAATTTTGTAAATAGGATTATTACAGATTATTATAACATTTAAAAAATAAATAAATAATAATAATAATTATTATTATTATTAAGAACCTGAGGTTTGATAAAAAAGATTCAAGCAATGAGTGCTGAATCGCCGTCCGGCTACTCGAGGTCATCAATCGGCTTAAAAGAATTGTTATTATTATTGTTATTATAAATCAGTCGAATACAGCGAAAACTGTTTTAGATACTGCTCCATCCCTCCGGGTATTTAGAAGTTACGCCCAATGAATGATGAGTGCAATAAATACATTTCCAGTTTAAATCAGAAGCTTTCATCAGTGACAGGTGAAAAACGTGAAACATGCTAACTAACTAAGAAAGATATTGTCAATCCATGTGCATCGGTTCAATACCATCTGTGTAATGGGTACATTTAACTTACATGCGGCCTGGAGGAGGAGGACATTGATCATTTGATGAATTGCAACTTGACCGTTGATGGGGTCACGCGTGAGGATCTCAGAGAGTTTAATGATCGGGCGAGAAATTGTGTCAGACGCTGGATTAATGCTGTATAAGGACACGATAAGAAGAAGAAGACTTACATGAAGTCAGATATCTATGGTACCAGAGAAGCACAACTACAACTGGTTTCCATGTCCATACATCCTAACTCTGTCTAAGCTAAGCCCATACTCACCCCAAAGCACTTCTCTCTCTACCATCAACAGACCTCAAGGTTGGTCACCTCTCGTTAGACACCCAAACGTCGACTAGCTCTCGAGCGCTCCAGAAGTATTCACACCATGAAGCATTCCATCTAGATGCTACATTAGAGATTGTAGTGATGGGTGAGTGAGGATGAGTACATGATGTTTACTCCTCCACTTAGAAGAATTTCGACCATGTAGTACTCAGCTCTTCATGATACTCACCGACGCAAGTTCATCGATTATGCATTTAGATGGCATGAGTCTGAGGAAGGGTTGCTCAGATCTGGTGTTCCACAGCAACCTTTACTCGTACAGATTCCAAGGCTCTTCCTCTCTCGTCGCTTACGACGAACCAGGAACGCCGTCGTACTCGAAAAGATCGAGACGGATTCTCCAATAGAAGCTCCTGGTACACCCTCCTTGTTCTCTCGATATGAACCCATACTTAGATCGGTGCTTCATCCTCAACCCGGCTTTCGCATCCTTCCCGCCTCGGTCATTCGACAAAATTCTGTCGAACAGATCCAACATACTCCTCAAGTCTCCATCAAGGCCTTCTGTACCACTTCCCTTGAAATCCTCAATCTTTGTCTCAACTCATTCGTTCAGGCTTAGTGAACAGGCGACTGTCGACGCAACAAGAATACCCTCGTATTCAGGCGAAAGACCTTTCAGGATTCCTTTCGAGGCTGAGCAGGAATTGATATGCCCGGATTTCATTGATATTAAGTCGGCCCTCCATTTCCGGGTCCCGGAGCTCTTGGTTGGTCGTCAACTCCAGCTCCAACTCAAGTCACCTACGAGGATTCTGAATCAGAAGGACTCTACTTTATAGAGGACTACTCAGGGATGCTGAAGAGGCTGAGGAAAGCTCTGATCTAGGAGGAGGCAGAGACGTGGAAGAAATTTTATCTAGAGGGTCAGAGTGGTGAAATTGAAAAGTTCCAAAGCCGAGTGAAAGTGTAGAAGCACATCCCACCTAGCAGCGGAAACTCTGATTTTACTAAGGAAAGCCAGGCGGCAGCACTTAGAAATAAAATCACGGCGCTTATATAGTATACTTCTAAGTACTAACACTAGTGATTTTACGGGTCACATGTTTAAATGCTCTGTGTAAATTTGCTTGTCATCAATCAACATTCCGAGAAATTTAGCGCCCGATGCTCTAGAGGGAAAACAATTGCCTAGTGAAATAGATAAATTATTAACATCAATAAATTCTTCTTCCTTCTTTTTTGGAAATTATAAAATGTAGACTGATTTAGAGCTGTTAATCAGTTAACTTATTACATTTGCATTTTTGACTAATTAGATTACAAACATTCTTTGCAGAGTCATATAATTCTTTCAAATTGAAGGCTTTCACGAAAATGTTTGAATCATCAGCAAATAATTTTGGAACGGCAGTGCCGCAGGCATTCTGAATGTCATTAATATAGATAAAGAAAGCAGAGGGCCAAGGAGAGAGCGTTAGGGTACGCCCATACCCACTGGTTGAGTTGCTGAAACAGACTTTAAAATAACTATCTTCTTTCATGATATGGTTTAAACAAATTATTGGAGACCACTTTGTCCGTAATGCCCCAGTTTGTTTAGCAATCCTGGGCTCTTCCGTCACTGACATCGCTTTCGAGTGAGAAAACTGACGTTAACCTTACTTTACCAGCTTCTTTTTCTAGCAATAAATTTTAATCAACTGTATCAAATGCTTTGGAAAAGTCTAATAAGAGACCCCTTAAATATTGTGCACTACTTTTTCCATTTTGAGCATATTTAAACAACTTAGTATTGCACAAGTTGCTGAATGTCCAGCTCTAAAATCAATATAAAAAATCAACTCAAATTAATTGTCGCTTGAGACAATCAATTGGAGTACCTAGGACAATTAAAAATCCTGTGACCAAGTCTACCACGGTTGTAACAGGCATCTGGATGTGCTCCTTTTGCTCTTCTTCTGCATTCATTCGTGTTGTGCCTATCAATTGTGTTGCATAAAAAGCTGGTAAAGCTAAAATTAACGTCAGTTTCCTCACTCGAAAGCGATGTCAGTGACGGGCGAGTCCAGGATTTGAACCTACACATACTGATCAGTCGAGTATCTTACCGACTGCGGATAAATAGCATTTCTTTCCGTTTGTTGGTTTTCATAGTTGATAAAATAAATTTCTCTGAGGCTTTTCACTTTTATCTATCCAGTTGCTCTTGATCTCCGGTTGCTCTTGATCTCCTCTGATTCTCATTTCCTACTCTTGGACTCTGTTCTTGGTTCAATTTGTTGTAGGCATTATATCCTTTAAAATTTAGGTGATGAATACTGATGGGTTAAATATAGTATTTTACTTCTAGACGTCTCGAAGATGTAGACAATTTCTGCCATTTTACTTGGTTTCCAGTAATTGTCTTGTTCCTTATCATGGATATGGTTTCTTGAGTAAGTTTTCAGAGAATCTCTCAATCTTTCCCTTACATTGGGAGTTGCTCAAAAGTTGTTAATCCTCTAGACTATATAATACTTCCACACGGTGGTGAGTCTACTGTTGAATTGTGTACAACTTTCGTTGTCTTTCCTAGTCATACTCCATAAATTCTGTCGATATGATGCCTACATCATATCGACAGAATTTATGGAGTCAGTGTTTTAGGTGTCAGTTAGAATTCCCTCAGAATTCATGACTTCCACGAGTCTTTAGTCGTCTGTCTGTTCTGTCATTAAAGCAGTATTCAATCAATCAATATCAATAAGAATTTAACGTCTGGTTACTCCAGATAATGCAATGTCAGGGACGTCTCTAGGAGACTTTACACAAGCAGGCTCCAGACGTCACACGATGACGACTGAGTACACAGAGACCACAAGAGAAATCGAGATCAAAACAGTGCAAGTCCAACATCCAAGGCAAGCTGGTCAAAAATTTAGACTTATAGCGAAAAGAAAGTATTGGCTGTTTAGCTTTGCTATTCAGGTATGGAGTCAATAGGGCAACTCGTAAATCTTTGTTCACTCTAAAAGATTCGAATATGTCTTCCATTTATACGAAATATCCTGATATTGCAACAGGATCCGATGGCATGCTGTACAGTCCCTTTATGTTGTCTAAAGCAGGGGTTGTTAAACTGTGGGTCGCGACTCGAAAGTGGGTCGCGAGGCTGGTCTCGATGGGTCGCCAAGGGTCTCCAAAAACATTGAAAAACGTAAACACTTACATGAATTTAGCATAAGTTTTGTTTATTAAAATTTTTATATTATCATTTCGCCAATGACATGCAGGTATGTGAGTCTTACGCTGCAGATTTCATGCAGTTCGCTATTCATCCAACATAACGTGACATGACAATGAACTAGCTACTAGGGTTTGGATTAGCATGTGTTGTTCCGTATGATCATCAAAAGCTGAAGCTTTTGATGATTTCTGAGCAAACAACACACTGAAGTGTGTTGTTTGCTCTGAAATGTTGGCTAAGCCAAAATGAAGCTGTCAACATTTATGGGAACAAAGCATAGTGAAGTGACAATTAAACCAATAGTGTCTTTTCAGAAAACTTGATCAACTGAAAATGCAACGATATAAATTTACAATAAGAACAAAGTTGAATATTGCAGCTATGGCGGCATCTTTTGTCACGATTTATCGAATAGCGAAAGCCAAGAAACCGCACATGATATCAGACACTGTGCAAATGGTTTTGGTTTGAGTACGTTTTATGAATACAACACAAAAAATTTAACCGAGGTTATCTTATTTTGTTGAGCTCTCAACAAGAACATCTGGAGAGGACGTTTTTAGTTGTGTCAACAAATTTATCTCAAATAACAAACTACAGTTAGACTGTGTAGGGATTACTACAGACGTTGCAGCCTAGTGATTGGCGTTCGTGCTGTATTAGTTCAGCGCATTAAAAACGGTGCTCCTCTAACAGTGTCCATTCACTGCTTCATTCACCGAGAAGCATTAGCAACTAAAGATTTATGTGAAGATTAACATGATGTGTTGCCCAGGGCTGTTAAAATGAAGTTTAATATTTTGCATGTGTCATAACTATTGACAATACTGATTAGTTTTGAATAGTTATATATAGAATATTATTATATTTCTTAGTTAGATTTATATTTTTATTCTTAAATTAGTTCTATAACATACGTTAAGTGATTGTATTTACTGTTTACAACGTGATTCTTTATTTAATATCCTATATTATTTTACATATTATTATCTTGAATATTATTTGAAGGCATTAATAACTTAATATTATTAAATTTTTACATATTTAATATTTAAGAAGACATATTGTTGCTTATAGAAATTGAATACGTTCAGTTATGTACAATTTCATTTTCATTTTCATTTAATTTTAAGTTGAGTTAGCAAGAAGTGAAAAGTACTTACATGTTTCTCTTCTTTTTAACGAGAGGGAGGGGATGAGATGATAATAACATTTAGGGATAAAACGAAATTTTTTTTCATTTAAATTTTTTGTGTTTTCAATTTCAATCTCTACTTTGTACCTACGATTGCAATTGTTACTTGCACACATCGGTGAGCAAAAGTGCTTACTACTAAAGTTCATATGTTAGATTAAGATGCACAGGAAATTAAATTAAATGGTAAGATTGATATAGTTTGTTGTACACTTAATATAGGTTAAGGAGTACTAAGTTTAATTTTGGTGTACTTAATTTTTGTCTGTGATCTGAAGACTTAGAGCAGATGTGTTTAATGTGACGATGGTCGACCGTCTGTCTCTTTCCTTCTGGTTCCTGTGTCGTTCCTGATGGATGGTGACGTTGGTTCCACTGGCCTGCTACCCCTATGCCCTCATCTTCGCTGTTGATTGGCTGTGGGTTTCTCCATTGTTACAGTCATCTCCGTTCCTTGACCATGCAGACGATGGATTTGATGTTTTCCGCGTCGTCCCCTGTTCCTCGTGAGAGACTGTTACGATGAAAATTTGCAAGGATGATGAAGCGAATCGTTGTATTCATCGAAGTGTTTATTAGAGCGTTATGATCGCTTACAAAGAAGCAAAAGCTTATTTTAGATTATTCTGTCCTTGTAGTCTATCGTTACTATGATGTATATTATCTTCTGTCTTACCTGGTAATGAATTGTAATATGAACTTTTCTGTTCTCTTCTTTCATTGATCCTTTCCTTAGTAAGATAAAATTCTTTTAAAATGAGAGAATGTAGCACTGTCTTTGAGAACAACAACAACATTGTTCTTTTCTTGAACACATGGCATCACTGGTATCTTTGGATTTGGTGAATCGACGCGGGAAGTGACTCCATATACTTCCATACTTACTTCGTCCCGAGATGTCAACCTGACCACTCCTACTTGAGAGAGAGAGAGAGAGAGAGAAGAGAGAGTGAGAGAGAGAGGGTCTTTAATTCATCTAACATACCTAATCTCGGCCTGCCCCAGGCTCATTTTCCTTTCATTCTACCTTTTATGACCTCCTTTAATAGACCTTCAACCCCTAGAATGTGTCATATCCAATTCTTCTTCCTATTTCTTAATACATTTATCAACTGTCTATCTGTGCCAACTCTTATAAGAACTTCCTCATTTAGAAGATAAATATATATATATATATATATATATATATATATATATATATATATATAGTGTTTTTCTCCATATACTGTATTTTTTATAACTGATACCCCAAATTGTTTTAACAATAAAGTCGTAAGAAGTTGACCGATGTTCTTTTAATTTACAGCACTACACCAGCAGCCAGTTCTACGAAACAGAGAAATTTCGTTTGAATATCTTTCATAGCGTGAAAGTTATAGTTTCGCGAATATGAGTGGGGTCAGACAAGAATTTCCAGTACAGGATTACGGGGTTTTTACGTTTAGCGTAGATTATCTGTATAAAAATACTAGCTAACACGCAATATAAAATTTTTGCTAATGCTATTTTGAAGAGCAATCGTTTCTTTTCCATACGACGTAAAATACATGCGGATATGTTCTACTGTATATATGATATGACAAAGTTATTGAACTTCTTATGCATGCATTGCATGAAGAGAATAAACGAAGAAGAGGACTCCGCTGCAGTGGTTGCGGTGATAGCAGTTGTACCCAGACATGCATTGCATGCATTAAAAGTTCAGTAACTTTGTCAATTAAGAACATATCAGCACGTATTTCACTTCATTTTGCAAAGAAGTGATTGCTCTTCAAAATAACATTAGCTGAAATTTTGTGATGTGTTCGTTATTATTTATTTGGAGATAATTTTAAGCTGCATGTAACACGCCTGTAATCCTGTACTGGAAATTTCTTATCTGACCCCATTCCTATTCACAAAACTATAACTTTCACGTTGTTAAAGATATTCAAACGAAATTCATCTATGTTGTGTAGAATATGCTGCTGGTTAAGTGCCGTAAATTTCAAGAAAATCGGTCAACTTTTTACGACTTTATTGTTAAAACAATTTGGGGTATCAGTTATAAAAAACACAGTATATATATATATATATATATATATATATATATATATATATATATATATATATATATACTATTGGCTTAGTCAATTCTTAATATTTCGCCTGGAAATTTTACGGTTCTCTTGTGGAGGAATTTAGCCACAAGCTGACCAAATTTTGTAAAAATATTTTTAAAGGAACCGGATTTATCCAAGTTTTGCGAAAAAAGTGACTTTTTTCATTTAACACGCAACGTAAACGTCAATCAGAATCAATTCCTTTTTGAAAATGTACTGACCCTGAAAAAGGCCATTAGATGATTACGACTCTGATATTGTGCTACAATGTACTACACTAACACTATTCTGCCGAAACTGATTGAAGACTGCACAAGTTAAAGTCAAATGATTTAATTTTTCAACAGGACGGCGCGCCGGCTCACACTTCACGTCTTGCGCAATACTTTCTTGTACAATGCAGGCCAGATTTAATAAAAATGGATGATTGGCCTCCTAATTCTCCAGACTTTAATCCACCTGATTCTTTGTCTGGAGACCCATGTTGGAAAGTATCGTGCTTTCAAGCCCAAACCCAGAAACACAATGGAATTAAAGGCTGTTCTTCAAGAGATCTGGAAAGACCTACCAAAACAGTCCATTGAAAGCGCAATTTTATCTGTAAGGAAAGACTTCCGGCCGGCATTAAAGCCCAGGGCGTTAATTTCGAGCACACATTGTAGCAAAATATCAGAGTCGTCATCATCTAACGGCCTTTTCAGGGTCAGCACATTTTCAAAAAGGAATTGATTCTAATTGACGTTTTACGTTACGTGTTAAATGAAAAAAAACTCAATTTTGTTTGGTAAACTTGGATAACTCCGGTTCCCTTAAAAATATTTTTACAAAACTTGGTCAGCTTGTGGCTCAATTCCTCCACAAGAGAACCTTAAAATTTCAAGGCGAAATATTAAGAATTGACTAAGCTATCGCAATTATGCTAGGAGGACAATTTTTTTAATGCGCACCCTGTATATATCTTCTCTTCAGTGCACTGCCAAGTGGCAGGTTCAAGGTACATATTCATACTCAAAGTCTGCTTTCTTATGTATAAGAGCACTCCTTAGATCAACAAGTTAATCCCTTCACAAAGTCTATGCTTTAGCAATACCTTATGTAGCCTACAGCTTGGGAAAATATGGCTTCTGAGGTGGTTTCCTGTTGCCTTCCTCAGTTAGGTGGATTAATTATCATTTAATCCTGGGGGAAAATATTTCATGGTGAGGTGGGTCCCCTCTTGCCATCGTCAGTTCCTGCCTTTAGTCGCGTCTTACGTACACGCTGCAGATTGTTTGCGGTTGCCCTATTCTGCAGTGGTCCAACCACACCCGAGCACAACACGGGGCATATATATATATATATATATATATATATATATATATATATATATATATATATATATAATATATATATATGTATCTATATATATGTATAATATACATATATATATACATTGTATATATATTATAGCATAACTGGGTCCATAACGTCCCTTTCTTATGCTATTGTGTACTTCTGACCTATTTAGTATGTATCCATTACCTTGTTTTCTTACCCTTTATACTGTAATGACGTTATTATACTTCAGCAATATTCCGTTATAATCCATTTATAGCTTTCTTGTATAAATTGCAATGTGTTTGTGCAATGCTCATTGCACCATGCTCATTGCACTATGTTCCAGAGCTTCCGTTAAACTATTAATTAGTAGTATGTCTTTCTTTAGGTATGCTTATACATAGAACCTAAAGATATATATCTTTAGGTTCTAAGCTCTGTCTATTAAGATATCACTGGATATCTTCTCTTTCTATTTCTCTTTCTCTCTCTCTCTCTCTCTGGTTTGAACCGGATGTTTAATTGAGTTGATATTTAGAGATTATTAAGTTGACTTCAGAAGTGAACATTAGAATGTTAACTTTAGGAGTTAACACAGTCATTCGGTATCCATGATTCGAGTAAGTTGGTTTGAGCAGTCTACTAGAGAAGTTGACATTATTCAGTCGACATGTCACAGGTACTTTAGAGAGTTGTGGTAATGTATGCATGTTTTTATGTTTGAAGTTATGATATGTTTAAATATCATAACAGTCTATAAGTGAATTATGCTTTACGAACTGTAGGTTAAGTGATGCGTGTAATTGTGATATGAATGTGTTACTGTTAAATAATTTGTAATTGTTATATGAATGTGTTATTGTTAAGCTAGAACTCGTGTTTTCTGTAGTGTAGGTGTAGCATCTTAATTTGCGCCTACAATGCAATACTTCCTCAGCCAGGACGAACCCTATACCATTCGGGGAGCATTCTCAGATATAAAAATCAGAAGATATAATACAAGCCATTAGAAGAAGTATACACCATGTCTCCATTTTCTTTAGTATATATATATATATATATATATATATATATATATATATATATATATATATATATATATATATATATATACAGAGTGAGTAAAAAATGGATTATACTTGCAAAAAGTTTTAATATCTCAGGCTATTGCTAATATTTTCAATCAAACTTTTACCAATAAATAAAAGACTAATTGTTGATGGGGTGGCTAATTGTCATCCATTTTAAGACATAGATGGGCTAGTTGTACAAGTTTCAGTAAAGCAACCCCCCATTTTTTACCTAAAAATGGCGCAACAGTAAGGGCAAATTGCACTTCATTGGAGAGAAGGAAAAGTTGAACGCTCACTATTACGTCAATAGTTTACTTCCCAAGCTGTTTGACAATTGCTATGCTCTTCTACCAAATGATTTCATTCTTCAGCAGAATGGTGCTCCTGCTCATGCATCTCGTCATGCACAGGAATGGTTCAGCGTGGGAAACCCGGATTTCATTAAGAAGAATGAATGGCCTCCAAACTCACCCGATGTAAATCCTCTGGATTATCATGTCTCGGGAACCATGCTGCATCTCTATCAGAAACACCAGCCGAAGCCTCAAAACAAGACAGAACTGCAGGAAGTGCTACAGTCAATCTGGAAGAGAGTGCCCCAAGCTGGAATCAACAAGGCTGTTCTAGCGTTCCGAAAGCGACTGCAGTCCTGCGTAGCAGCGGCAGGAAAGCATATCGAATAGTCAGCAATGCTAGCATATACAATTGGTTCTTTCTGAACCACTACAACGGCCAAAATAAAATTAAATTCAGGGCCAAAATAAAAATTAAATAAAATATAATTTATATTATATTTACAGTGCATTAAAAATGGGGGGTTGCTGTGCTCAAACTTGCATAACTGGTCAATGGATGTACCAAAACGGATGAAAATTGGCCACCCCATCAGAAATTGGTCCCTTAGTAATTCATACAAGTTTTACTGTTAAATATTAACAATGGCCTGAGATATTAAAACTTTTTACAGGTGTGAACATTTTTTACTCACCCTGCATATATATATATATATATATATATATATATATATATATATATATATATATATGTATAGATATATAGATATATATATAGATATATATATATATATATATATAATATTATATATATATATATATATGTATATATATATATATATATATATATATATATATATATATATACATATGTATATATATAACAATATATATAGTCAAGGCCCAGGGAGCCCGGGCCCCTCCCCCCTTAGGCCCGGCGATAAACATTTTAAAATTATATTTTCATTGTTAAACAGCAGCGGTGAAATGCTACAACCTTGTCTTACTCCGCGTCCTATTTCGCCTTCTCAGTATTCTTGTTGGATTTTGCCTTCATCCCTTAGAATGTGTCCTTACCCCTTAGAATGTGTCCTATCCAACTCTTATTCATATCTCTTAATACATTTTTCAACTGTCTATTTGCACCAACTCTCTCCAGAATTTCCTCATTTGCATCCTTTTGAGTCCAGCTAATTCTTTTTATTCTTTTTCATTTTATAGACAACGGTGTAACGATACTTTAAACAGCTTGTATTCGAAAGGGCCATTTTAAAGTACACATGAGAGCTACAACACCATCACCTTCTTATGAATCGCAGTGTAGCTTAGAGTACATGCACATGACAGCTATGATGATGACATGTAGCATATACACGTACCCGACAGCTATGATGATGTATAATTATATTAAAATTTAGATAACTTTGCTGTTTTACAAATATTATGTTATTGAAATTGGTACTTAATTTATTGAATAAAAATGTGAATAGTATACCTTCGACGGAAGAATGTATACAAGAAAGTAACGAGAGAGACAATAGCGATACATATGCCTAGAAATATTCCGAGCCATGAGAACATTGAAGCTGTGAAATAATGAACAGTTTATCAAATATGTACGCAAGCAAACTTTAAATACTTTGGCTCATTAGCGAAAGTATTGAAATTGATGTAATTGTTAAGCCAAAAGGCAATGTATCTGCATATATTACACTATAATTGAAGAGTTTTCAAGAACACCATAAACTTGATAAAATATTTCTTCAATCTAAATTTCTTATGATAGGCAATCAGACTGGAATCCCACTTCTGCATTTCTTATTCTCAACCTCAAACTCTGGAATGTAATTAATCACAGGACCCTATTATATAATAAAAAAAACATTAAAAGGGAAGCACAAGCGAGGATATACCATGGATTCCGTTCGGTCTACCTGTGATTGGAAATAAAAGTTTCTTAGTTCTTGTCTGAAACATGGGCCTTAGGGAAGGAAGAAATCAGGAAGGCGGAGGATTTGGAAATGTGGATAAGGAGAAGAATGGAAAGGATGTTCTACATTCAGAAGGTTACAAATGAGGAAGTTCTAGGTAGATTTCGTACAGTACTGAGGCGTCAATTGGGGGGGGGGGATGGATGGCAGTAGCCTCATCAGCCAATGTTTCGACACCGATTATTTTACAATGGATTTTTATGCTTTATGTTGGATATATCAAGACAGAATTTTTCTATAGATTGACGCAAGAGCTCATACGTCTAGGGTGGGGGAGAGGGGCGGGGGGGGGGGGTATGGAGAGAATGGACATTGTGAGAATTGTCTGTTAAATATAATGTTACTTTTTGACTCTCACACACGAGGGCAGAGAGCAGCTCATGCACTAGTACTTCAGAGTAGAGACCGGCACGAGGCCCACACCCGCGGGGTCGCGCGGTGGAATGAATTCGAACGAGGCCCTTGCGGGGTAGGTGGCTGGATATACGGGTCCCCCGTGGGCTTATTAGGTAAAGCAGCAACGTAATATTTGATTTAAATATTGCCAATTTTATGTTTCTCGCTTATTAGCTTACTTTGCAAATATTAGCACCTATATTCTGTTGCTGTTGTTGTTGTTGAGTCAACATTAATATATTTTTCATCGGAAGCCCTTCATTTACAGCGCGATTCTTTTGTTTCTTTTTATATCTAGCCACTTCCAGAAATCTCGTTCATTCATCTTTATGAGCCTTTTTTAGTCCAGTCATTTCATTTTCACCACTTGCTTATTTAAAAAGTATAGCAGCACTTGATAATTTAAAAATTTAAGCAATGATTAAATCAAGCAAATAATGGTTAGATTATACAGAAAACAGCTACGTTTTAAGTTTTAATGGACTTTGTTGATATTTTTGTATCTTATATCATTCTATGAAATAAAATACCGTAAAAATATTATAAATAAATCCATAAATATAATGAATAAGTATATAATTATAATACAAAACTATTAATAGAAAATACTGTATAAAAGTGAGTATTTAAACTTCTAAATTTCAAATGAGAACTAGCCATTTAGATGCTTTATATTAAAGTTTCTAAACAAAGTGTTTAAAAAATATTGAAAACAAAGTGTTTACAATGAAATCCTTTACTTAACTTTAGATATTAGTCTAAATAAAGTTAAAGCGTCGCTATTTCTAGCATTTTTGAGTGATTTAAGAGTGAATTGGATATCTCTTCCTTCACACAGAATACTTGCAAATTTTATAAAATAGGCTAGTCTGGACCTGGAATATTTGCTCTATATTCTTAACTAAACATCTGCGTGTTTACTATGATGCTACAATTATGAGAAAGGTTAGTAATGTTTTAGTAAAATTTTACTAGGTATAATAGCTCATAAATTAAGAAACCATTTTCCTTAATTATGTGACAGATTTATTGGTGTAGCAAAATTACAGTGCTTAGCTACAATTTTAAGTTTATGCTTGATCAGTTTCATAAAATTACAGTTATTTTAGAAATATTGGCATTAAGTATCGATTTACTGGATTCCTAACATTAAATATTCTTTAAGATTTGAGTTTTGTACTAATCCAGTTACAAATACACACATAAACACACGAAAAATGTTGACCGTTCCCCTAGCTATCAATTCCCTCTTTAATCTCTGCACATACATATATATATATCTATCTAATGTAGGGCCCTACTTGCTACATGTATAATTATAAAGTGTTCTATCTTGAAATTCATGTTAAAATTATTCATTGCGGGGTGGAGCGGGGTCAGGAAAAAGTTACACGGGTAACTTATTCCTGACGGGGCGGGGTTTGGAATTAATTAATTCGAGGCGGGGTGGAGACGGAAACAATTTTTTCTGGACGGGGTGGGGATGGAATCAAGTCTCACCCCGCAGGGCGGGGTTGGGTTCAATTTTTCACCCCGCGCAGGTCTCTACTTCAGAGGAATACCTGCAGGGACGAGATTCATCATCATCATTAGTTCTTTGAGTTCTGACGAGAACGTAGGGCAGCAAAATTCTTCCGTTCTTTCTGTCTTCAGCAACTCTGACAGCATCTTCCCATGAAAGATTCAAAGTCTTCCAATCTTTGTTGATCGTGCTGAACCAAGTAATTCTAGGTCCTTCTCTTTTCTTTTTACCTTAGCTTGGCTTCCAAATTATTGCAGTCTTAGCATATCTATCATCAGGCATCCTTCATCTGTGATTTAAGGACGTTACACTTCTTTCCGCGACTATTTCATCAAATTTTCTTCCTTCAAACCTTTGAAGTACTGTTTCATTTTTGATATGCTCTCAATAATGAAATTATAGGATTCTTCTGAGGCATATTTGTGGAAAGCAGTTAATTTTGTGTTTTATTGTAGTAGTACTTTCTCAGGTTTCATATGCATACATCAAGACAATGGTTGAATAATTTTTTGCTTCAGTCCCACATCAATTCTAAGCTGTTGTAATTTCTTGACGTTGACGCTATTTGTTCAGTGGCAGATCCAGGAGGGGCAATGGGCCGGGCACCCCCCCCTTTATCCTTGCAGATAAATATTTTAAACTATACATGCATTTTCTCTATGGAAATTTCTATGTGAACTATGTTTGTAAAGGTAGAGGTTTGTTGGGGAGGCGGGGTACGAGAGGGAACTGAACAGTTCCAATAGCTCAATTTTTTTCATATATGGGCCCCACTAGTGGCCTATATTGGGTATACTAGCCCTGTATAATGGAAGGGGTCCAAAAAATGTTGACCGTTTCACTAGCTCTCAATTTTAACTTTTACCACTGTCTAAGAGAAAAAATGGTGAAAGTAAAAATGTGAACTCTGTCCGTTGCAGTAATGTTGCAATTGATAAAGAGATGACTTGGTAGAGCTAATGTCGACAAAAACAAACCATGCTAAAGTTAAAAGCTAATAAAACACGCCTTGATAAAGTTAATGTTGATGAAACTCACATTCATATTAATAAATTTGATATAAAGCACACCTTGATAAAGTTAATGGTGATAAAACACACATTGATAAATTTTAAAAAGTTGTTAAAAACACACATTGATAATGTTGATGTTGATATAGAACATGACATGTTAAAGTTACTGTAATCAAAAACACAACTTGATAAAGTTACGGCTTCTAAGAGAATCATCAATTGGTAAAGTTAAAGTTGATAAAAACACACCTTGATAAAGTTACGTTTGATAAAAAAGACACCCTCATAATAATAAATTTTAGAAAAACATAACTTGTTAAAGTTGAAAAACATCACTTGAAAGTGTTACAGTTGACAAAGCGATCACTTGAAAAAGTTTATGTTGATAAAAAAACACCACGCTAGAATTAAAAGTTGATAAAAAGATCACTTGGTAAAGTTGATGTTGTTAGAAATACACTTTCATAACGATAAATTTGGTATAAAACACATCTTGATAAAGTTAATTTTGATAAAAAATATAACCTGGTAAACTTTAAAGATAATAATAATAATAATAATAATAATAAAGGTTTAACGTCCGTTTTCTCATCCAGGGATGATATCAGGGACGTCCCCAACAGCACACATCACTACAGATCAATTCACCCAGACCAATCTGCGAAAGAAATGTGCTGAGGAGAAGTAAGGTCCTAAACGAAAGCCAGTTCGGTGATCAAAAAATGGTCAAGGTAGATTGATTATGTCTATGGTGGGAAAAAGTAAGTTTTAAGCTTGCTAGAGACTGTTGAAAGAGAAAAAAAAGAGCAAAGATTAGCAGGTAAAGAGTTGCAGATTGTGGGTGCTGCGTAAGAAAGTGAACGTCTGCCTTATGATGTGAGAACATTTGGAATTGAGAGGAGATTGGCATCGGTGGAGCGAAGTGTACGTGAGGGACGATAGGGAAGAAGAATATCAGATAAATAAGAAGGCTGGCCTAATCGCAGAGTTTTGAAAGTTAATAGAGCCATTTTATATTTTATGCGTTGATTAACAGGGAGCCAGTGAAGACTGCGAAGTAGAGAAAGAGAGCGAAATTGAAGTCTAGAGGACTTACAAACAACACGTTCAAGAGAATTTTGGACGTGCTGCAAACGATTGAGAGAAGAAGTAGGCAACCTATATAATAATGAATTACAGTAGTCGAGCTTTGAAAGAACTATAGCATTAGCAAGGATAGTGGCTGAACTTCTAGTAAGGGATGGACGTATTTACCTAATCTGACGAATCTGAAAGAAAGAAGCGCGACAAACAGAAGAGATATGAGATTTAAAGTCAAGGTTTTCATCAAATATGACTCCAAGGTTTTTGGCGGATCGAGAAGGTGAAAGAGCAAGATTCTGAAAATTAACAGAGTTATTGGAAATTTTACTTCTTTGCAAAGGAGTTCCAATTATAAGATATTCAGTTCTAGAGGGATTAACAGCAAGACGGTTAGCACAAAACCAGGAATAAATCTTGTATAGAATGGATGACGGATGAGCCAGTTTCTGATCGGAATCATGATTAGAAAAGGAAATATATAGTTGTGTGTCGTCTGCATAGAAATGAAAATTTAATGGAGGACTGAGCAAGCAGGTAGCTAAGAGGAGTGATATATAAAGAGAAGAGCAATGGAACTAACACTGAACCTTGAGGAACACCGTCTAGGAGGGGTAGTTCAGAAGAGCGATTTTGACCAATAACAACCGATTGTGTGCGACATGAGAGATATGATGTGAGAAGGGAAAAAGCAGAATCAGGTATGGATAATTTATACCCATAATCGGGTATAAATTACCTTTTCAAGAAGTTTAGAGATGAAGTTAAGATTGAAAATAGGACGGTAACTGGAAATCTTTTGGTAGAGAAGGCTTTTTTAGCAAAGGAGATACAACTGCTTGTTTGAAGGAGGCCGGGAAGATACCTTCTGAGAGTGAGAGGTTGATTAAGTAAGTAATAGGAGCAACTAAAACATCAATACTGGATTTCAGTAATCGTGTAGGAATAACATCAAGGCAGCAAGATGAGTCGGTAGAGCGAAGAATAAAATTGCGTATTTCGTCCGGTTTAGCCGATTCAATACTAGAAAGTAGTGGTGGTTCAGTCACATTTACAGAAATGGAGTTGTCGGTGTCAATGGAGTTGGAGGGTATAGAGCTACAGAGTTTGGATATTTTGTCCTCGAAAAAGTTGAGAAAAGAGGTAGCAAGAGAAGATGGTGAGGTGGTAGAAAGGAGTTTGGACCGCTTAGATTTTTGTTTAAGGATTTGTTCAGAAATGAATGGTTTCCTAGGGTTTGAGCGGCAATGAATGGTCTTGAGAGGGGCATGTTTGTCTAATATGGAAGAAAGTACGGAGCTAAATTGAGCTGAATATTCGGCAACAGTTGAAGATGGATTAAAATACAAAGAAGAGGACACAATATCCCCAGAGAAGGTATCAAAGTTAATAGAAGAGAGTTTTCTATAAGTTTTAAGTGTTCTGGAAGGGTGTACATTAAGTCATAGGCAATTTACAGAAAAATCGCACTGTGATATGATAATAAAGGATCAGAGATTCCATGATCAAGAAATGACATGTTGTTTCGAGTGATAAGAAACTCAAGAATATGACCAGTGGAGTGAGTAGGGGAAGATGTATGTTGTTTGAGATCAAAGGCATCAAGTGTTGATAAAAAGGAAGTAGAATAATCATCAGTCATATCATCGTAATCATCATATCATATCATCATAATCATCATAGAATAGTCATCAGAGTCTAGATGGATGTTAAAATCACCCATAATTATTAAATCAGTGGGTGATGAGGCAATGTCTTAAAGAAGCAAAGAAAATTCAGAAATGAAATTGGCCTTGAATAAAGAAGGTGGTCTGTAGACAATCAAAAAGAGATAGGATTTGGATTTGCTTACAAGACGAAACGACGTATATTCAAAGCATAAAAACGGAGCACAGTTACAAACAGAAAAAGAAAAAGTTGACCTAAAAATAGCAGCGATGCCACCACCACGACCTGAAGAAAGACCGGTATGTTGCATGGAGTAGTCGCGGGGAGTGAGAGAGTTAAGAACAGCAGGTGGAGTATCAGGAGAGAGCCATGATTCTGTCAAAAACAGAATATCAATGGACTCATCAAGAATAAAGTGTTCAATGAGTTCAGGTTTATTTAGACTTTCTGTAGCAGTTGTGGCAGACCGAACATTGAAGCAATAGGTGGACAGGTTAGAAAAAGAAGAAACAGGGCCAGGATTCAACTCAACATCACCTGCTAGAATTAAGAGAAAGATAAGAAAGAGGTTTAAATGTCGTTTAGAAGTGAGATTAAGTGAAACAAAATGAAGATAGGATTTGAAAAAGTATGGCAACAGCAAAGAATCAAGGCATTGACAAACGGAGGCATGCGGTATAGGTTGGTAAGTGAGTTTGCATGAGGAAGAAATACGGTCAATGAAACTGCCAGTTGGTCATTTGTGGTGTACTGAGGGCTAAAACAAGATAAATGGAAAGAAAGAGCAATGAAAGTACATCTATAGCATGAAAAATGGGAAATGATTACTTTCTGTGGGTGAAGCAGAAAGAAATCAAACAATTAAAGTAAACGAAAAACATTCTAGGATAAAAAGGTGTTTAAATATTAGGATAAAAAGCGTGGTAAAAAAGTGAAAATTTTAAAACAAATATGTTTAAACCATTATCATAAAATATAAGAAAATAAATGTATATTGAAATGTAGAAAATTATAAGTAATATAGTAAAGTAAGTATATGAGAAACAATTTTAGGAATTAAGATAAAATATTAAATTAAAAACTATTTAAAGACATTGTTTGTAAATAAAAGTGTCATCCGTTAGGCGCAGCTTAGGCTCTCTCGATGAGATGATACAAATACACCTGGATAATGCTACACTTGTCAAGAAGATGACTTGATAAAGTTAAATCTTTATCTCTCCAATCTCTATCTCACCCTCCTTCCCCTCAAGACGGCAACACATCATGTTTTTCGTCAAGTTGTAATAGTGAGAATGAGTCATCATGTTTACGTCGAGCTTAGTAGGTCAAAGTAACAATTGTGCTCGTGAGAATGAGTCATCATTCTAGGCTGAGCGCAGCAGCGCGCCGCCGCAGAAGCTCGCCGCCGCAGAAGCTGTCTACCGCAGAAGCTCGTCGCTCTGCGCCTTAGGCTATCCAACCTAAGCCGCCCACAGAAGCTGTTAGCCTGCCGCCGCCAGTCGCCCACCCGCAGCAGCTGCAGCAGCTGGGCTATAGGCTAGCAGCTGCTAGGCTGTTAGCCTAGCAGCTTTAAGTGTTATAGCTAGGCTAATAGGCTAAATCGTAGCTGGGCCGGTCTCCAGTATTGGGGTTTCTACACTACTTGCATTAACAACAAAACAAATCACCTGCAAAAGAAATGCTCTAGCCCGGCGTGTAATTCACTGAGCAGTGTATAACTGCCTTGACAGCTTACTTGACTGGCCTACATTCATGGGTAATTATTCGTACAAGTTGAAGGAGAATAATATACGATAGAATAGATAGCTAGTCAAATTAAATATTTTAATCCACATGTAAATGTATATTTTTTATTAGTATATCACAATATATTGATGCGTTCTGTTTGAATATGAATTATTATCATCATATGTATACGATATTTAGCAATTGGTCATATTGACCCATCTAGACGCCAGCGTAACTGTTTAATTTTAAAATATCTATCACGCCACCCAGAAATGTACATAATACAGGTTTATACATTACACCAAAGCACTCAAAAAGGTAGACATAGTCAAAACATTTTGAATTAGTAGATTAAAAATTGTCAAAGTTAGGAATGTATGAAGAGCTGTCGTATGTCAAAATGACACATGTTAAAGCGTTAAATAGCTATTGCATATCAATTTCAGTAAAATCAAGTTATCAGCATACGTAAAAGTATAATAGATTTTGCGACCTATAAAAGAATCCCAAACGAGATTTTTCTAGTATCTCTAACATTTTGTATTAACATGTAAGGAGAATAGGAGAGATGAGAGTATCTCTCCCTGTCTTATACCCAATATTAGAGGAGCAGAATTTGATCTTGTATTGTTTCAATAATGCTCGTTGAATTCATTGCAACCAATTTTCTAAAATATTTATTATATTTAGGCCTATGTTTAAATTCTTTTCCTGCTGTATACATACATGTAGAATTCCAAAACAAAAATTTTAAGTTTTATCAAACGCCTCTTTTTAGATCTCTCTCCTTCTATCTTATTGCACAAGCCTGCTGGCAGGTCCATGGTATAGAACTCCTCCACTCTTCTCTGTCTTCCGCTTTCCTCTTCATTTCCAGAGTGGGTCTTTAAATCATCTAGCAAACCTAATCTCGGCCTGCCTTCTTTTTCCTTCCATTCTCTCTCCATCTATGACCTCTATTAATAGACTTTTCCCCATTAGAATGTGTCTTATCCAACTTTTCTTCCTATTTCTTTATACATTTGTATTAATATCAACAGTGATGTCGTTAATAGCAATCTTCGAATTTTTAAATATCTGATTTATACATTTAGTCTTCAATACATATATAAGTCTCTACAACTCGTATTATTAACATTACACTGGGCTACCAAAATTTATTTCTTAAGAATGTCAGTTGAATTTTACTAATTATTGAATATTGATGTCAAAAATGAAATCCTTTTCTGGTATCGCGTCAAACGTTTTCACAAAATAAGTTATTTAACTGTTATCCGATCTCTTGCAATTAACCCTGTATTGTAACCGAGTTATATATTGGAAACTATAGTATATCCTATATTGGAAACTTAACCATTTACCTTTTCAGTACGAAGATGAAATAGCATATTGGCTATCATAGCCTTTCTATAGGTATAAGGCCGGTTTCTCATTTGAAGAAATTCTGGTTCCCAAATTGTAAAGCGTTACGGATCCTAGTGAAGTAGGCCCAATATTCTTTTTAACTCTCTAGTGCAACCGGTGAATAAACGTTTAAGTCTTTAACCCTTCCAGGGGAACGTGAGAAAAATTAGGCGGAAGGTAACATCGGGTCAATAAGACCCCATCGTAGGCTATATAGCGTGATTTGACAAAGTTAGGCCTATTAGTTTATTTTCAAGGAATAATTATCATATATCTAGTTTGAAATATTTTATAATAATAATAATAATAATAATTATTATTATTATTTACTACTGTTAATAATTGTGTGTAGATGAACTTGTGTTAAAAAACCCAGAATTTTATACACACAGTCTACAAAAGCAGGAAGTAAAGTTGCGACTAGACGTGCATCATTCAAAATAATCACAGTAGCAGGTAATATCATTCTATTCTTGTGTTGCACACTCATTACATCGAATTATTTAGTGTTCGAGATAAGCCTGACGGTCGCAGATCGGTTTTGGATCTATTGGGTGGCTTCCAATCACGAGAATCTTCATCTTCGGCATCTCTAGCTACCCTGCGTTCTTCATACATCGACTAAGCATAGCGATTTGTTTCACAATAAATTATATGGCAGATTTCTGGCGTAATAAACAATTCAAAGCTGTCTTGATTTGTATGAACGTTAGGTTTTATGACCTATGGTATGTAGGCAAGAGTGAAAGGTGTGGCTATAATATTGGTCGGAATTTAAGTGAACGAGTAACAAAGGTTCTTCAGTGCAGTGACAGACTGATGTTAGTGCGGATCAAAGCAGATCCATTAGATGTGGTGTTTATCCAAATCTACATGCCTACATCAGCCTCAGAGGATGAGGAAATTGAAGCAATGTACGAAAAAATAAAGGAATAATTAAAGGAGAAAAAGCCACAGATCAAGTGATGGCAATGAGGGATTGGAACGCGGTAGTGGGCGGAGGGAGAGAAGGAAATGAAATTGGGTAATATCGTCTAGAAATAAGAAATGAGAGAGGACAGAAATTGGCTGACTTCTGTAATAGAATGAGATTAGTGATGACCAACACTTGGTTCAAACATGAAAAGAGAAGGCGATACACGTGGAGGAAACCGGGGAGCACCGGAAACGAGGGAAGATACCAGATAGGCTATTTTCTGATAAAGCAGACGTACAGGAATAGTGTGACGAATTCAAGGGCTTATCCAGAAGCCAATGATAATTCAGACTGCCATCTTGTAATGGCGAAAGTAGGGTTTCAGCTGAAAAAATACTTAAAAGTAAAAGCAGTAAAAGATAGAATTTGAACGAATAGAACGAGAAAAGAAGTCAGTTTCAGGAAGCAGTTGAAAGAGAATTTTAGAAAATGAAGGATTATGAAAGAACAGGGGTAAATGAAAGATGGCGTCAGCTAAAGCAGGTCATTAAAATAGGTGCAAAAGAAGTATATAGTTTATTATTTAAATACGGACAATAAATAATCGCATTCAGTCGAAAGCAGATATGATACTGAGCAAGACACAATTTAGTTTTAGGAAAGGATGAGGCAAAGGAGAAACAATAGGGGTAGTGCGGGTTCTTTGCGAAAGAAGCATAGAATATGGAAATGACATTTTTGTATGCTTTGTAGACATTGAGAAGGCCTTTGACAGGAATGATTGGATAACAATGATGAATAACTTGAAAAGAATAGGAATTGACTGGAGAGCTAGAAGACTAATTTTAAACTTGTACATGAATGAAACTTAGCAGTAATCAAAATCCAAAAAGAATACTCAGAAGTGGGTGAAAAAGGATGTGGAGGACTTTGATACGACAAGGTTGTAGCATTTCACCGTTACCATTTAACATTTGCTCTGAGGCAATGATGGTGGAAACCACGGAAGATATGGAAGAAAGAATAAAAGTAGGATGAAAAGTGTTACAAGATGTACGATTTGCAGATGACCAAGGATTGGTAGCAGGTAGCGAGACTGGACTGCAGAAGATAGGCTGAATGATACGGCATTGAGATATGGCATGAAGATTAATATCAAAAAGACCAAGGTAATGAGAGTGTCCAATAATAAAAAGGTGAAGTTAATATCATAATAAATGGTACGCAATTGTAACAGATAAGGAGTTTCAAATATTTGGGTCATACTATAACCGATGACGGAAAATGTGAGACTGAAATATGCAGTAGGACTGCACATGCAAAGGCGGCCTATGGTAATTGGAAAGAACTTTTAAGCAAAAGTCTGAAGAAAGACACAAGTATAAAGATAGCGAAAACATTGGTTTGGACCACTCTATTGAATGGATCTGCAACATGGATCTTAAGTAGGGAAGATATTAGGAAGCTGGAGGCATTGGAACTGTGGACTTAGAGAAGAATGGAAAGGATTAGCAGGATTCAAAAGGTTACAAATGAGGAAGTTCTGGAGAGAGTTGGTACAGACAGACATTTGATAATAAATGTATTAAGAAATAAGATAAGAAGAAAGAAGCAGAAAGTAAGAAGATGAAGATAAATATGGAAGATAAGAATATAGAAGATAAGTATAGATAGGACATATTCCAAGGGGCGAAGGTCTATTAAGAGTGATAATAGAAGGTAGAATTGAAGGGAAAGAGGCAGAGACAGGTCGAGATTAGGTATGTTAGATGATTTAGATGATTTCCACTCATATGTGGAAATGAAGAGGAAAGCAGAAGACAGAGAAGAATGGAGGCTCTATATGCCATGGACATGCCCAGTAGGCTGAGCACTAAGAGAAGAAGATATATATTATTGTGTGACATCGAATTTTGCATGATATGGAACGACCAATGGTTTGATCTTCTTCATTAAGAACAATGCAAAGTGCAAATATAAACTAGCCATTAATGAAGCAGCTGGCAATAGGTATGATGAAGCCTCAATTTTGCATGGCTTTAATAAAAATACCACTGAATTTTGGAATACTTGGTCTTAGAAAATGCATACTGGTCATACTAATAGCATTAAGATATATGTTAATGGTTCTAGTTAGGATAAGGTGATTGCAGATGCCGATTTCAAACTGTGTCCTGTGATTCTGGTGAGGCTGCCAACGCTATAATTGAATTTGCAAGCTTCATGTCTAGAAGATTAGCTAATTGTTCGAATGTTTATACCCCTGATACATCGCGTAGGCTACTGCGGTTGAGCTAGTGGATCGCTGAATACGTAAGCTTGCTTCAGGAATGGATTGTGGCACTGATAATTTAATAACTGAAAACCTAATATATGCACACCATATACTAGTCGTTCAGTTAACTAACTTATTTAAAAGCATTGCTGTCCAGGGTTTTGTTCTTAAATAACCATAATAATAATAATAAAGGTTTACAGTCCGTTTCCTCATCCAGGAATGGTGTCAGGGACGTCCCCACAGCACACATCATAACAGATCAACACACTACTACACGACATCACTAAAGGGCTCAGTACAGGTTATATTTTCCCCGTAATTAAGGAGAAGCAATGTGATAAAAAAACTACATCCTAAACTATGAACTCTAAACTATAAACTATAGACCTAAAGGTATCACATTAATTTTCTCAGTTCTAAACTGCTTGAATTAGTCATTCTTGATATCTGTGAGGATTATAATGTTGCTGTAACCTCAGGTTGTAATCATGCAATTTTATGAAGACTGAAGTCATTAAATATTTTATAGACAATAGTAAGTGTTTTCATAACTACGCTTGACTTGAAGAAGGCATTCGATAAAGTCAACCATATTAAATTAATTATGGTCTTATATAGAAAGGCATTACCTTTTGGATTATAATTGCGCAACAAGACTGTTATATAAGTACTAAGTTAAATGTGTATGTTCGTTGGAATAGATCTTATTCTCATAATGCTTCTGTTAAAAGTGGCGTGAGACAAGGTTGCTCTCTATCGCCAGCTTTATGTAATATCTTTATTGATCTTCGTATTAACAACTTAAAATCTACCAATGTTGGTTTTTATTATTGGTGCACAATTTGTTGGTATGATCTTATGCGCTGATGATTTGCTTCTTATCTCTCTAACGGTGCAAGGTTTACAAGATCAATGCTCAAATTCGTT
>CAJHZI010000462.1:492500-495000 GCA_905160935.1 Enchytraeus crypticus
CCGAAGCCGATGAAGCTTAACTTCGATTATTGACGCGCAACTAAACCGAATGCGCAAAATCCCGCCGTCATTATTGTTACTAGTATTATTTTTATATCATCACCATCATCACCATCATCATCATCACCATCATCATCATCATCCTCATCATCATCACCATCATCATCATCATCATCATCATCATTAGCCTTATTAATAAATCAAACATAATCGCATAATATACCGAGCGATTATAATATATATATATATATCGCCATTTGTTTTCCGAATAAACTTCAATTTTCAATGAAAACAATGACGCCGCAGCATTTAACGGAGACGATAGAGGCTTATCCGGTGGTGTATGAGGCGACAAGTCTGTCGCTAACTAATTGCCAATTTTATGACACTCCGATAGTAAGCTATCGACGGTTTTATCTAAGGGATAGTGACTTTTGGATTTTATGAACACTTGTTGACTCGCTAAATTTAGCGACTGACGCTAAAATTAGTGACTGCCTTATCGCCTCACACCACCGGATAAGCCTCTATCAGCTCTATTAAATGCTGCGGCGTCATTGTTCTCATTAAAAATTGAAGTTTGATGATGATAATGATGATGATGATGATAATAATAAAAATAATACTAGAAACAGGCTAATAGTGACGGCGGGATTTAGCGCATTCGGTTTCGTTGCGCGTCAATAATCGAAGTTAAAGCTTCATCAGCTTCGGTTAGTACTTTGTGGGTGTTCACCTTGGAAGACCGAGTGTTGACAGCTTTAAAGGAAAAAATTCCAGCGTAATGGAAGGTTAGTCTTAAATCCCCGCCGGCTGCAATTGATGCGCCATAAAAAGACAATGATTACTAATAACCATGGAGAGTAAGGAGGAAATGGGCCTTAAACATGCATCGATGTTTACTGACCCAGTGTGCCGTTATGTAATAATAAAGTTTTAACATTAATTTCCTCTTATAAGGATGATGTTAGGGACGTCCCCCGTCACATGTTTGCTACTCATCGAGCCCAGTAAACGACATGAAAAACATGAGCCGAAGAGAAACAAAAAAGATCCTAAACGGTGCCAGTCCAGTGATCAATAAACAGTCAGGCAGATGATTTAAATCAAAGGCTGGAAGAGATGTGCTTTCAACTATTAGGATAGACTCTTAAATTTATTAATAAAACCAAATGATCAGAAATTATTAGACTATACGATTTGCTTGCTAACAAAGCCACATAAATGTGAATGCAATATTATACTAAATATATTAGATACTGTGAAAATAATACTAAAAATATTGTATGTTGACGTACCTCTATCACATTCATCATAAGATTAGAAGGGGACCTATTATAAGAATCAGATCATTGTTGAGATTGCAGTTACAAGTCTTCAAGACTTCCTTAATCAGTATAATTAAGTTAAATTATGGTCTTACGTGTTTATTTAATAGTTTCAGTTTTGAAATATATAAGAAAATTTTGAAACACGCTATTTTATTGCTGCTATTAATTTCAAACTAGTTGAAAATCGATTCATCAAATTTGACAAAGAATATCGTTATAATTTTTGTTTCTTATATATTGATTAATTATCTTAACTTTAATAGGGTAATTAATTAATTTCACTAATTTTTCCAATTACGCGAAACTATAGTAAAGCAAAAATGATCGACAGTTGTAAACACTGGGGGAAATTTCATGCGAGCTGATAATAGCAGCCTATAGCAGAGCGCAACGCTCGACACACCCACAGACCACCCACGAACATAACAAGCCTATCAGTAAGTGAGTCGATTTGAAGTTGAGAGTCAAAGAAGGTTCATAAAATCCAAAATGCAAATATTGACTAGTGTAGGCAATAAGGACCTTTTCCATAACTAGTAATCGAAAACGTCTATCGAAGTCCTATAAAACAGAGCATAAGCGGACCTTAGCGAGTCTACAAGTGTTTATAGAATCCAAAAGTGACTATCCCTTCGATAAAACCTTCGATAGCTTACTATCGGAGTGTCATAAAATTCCCCATTAGTTATATTAAAGCAAAATAGTACACTTATATTAAGCTATCTACAGTGATCTTTTATATCGTTAACGTCTTGTTGATCTGAAACGTTATGTATGTTAAACACCGACTTATCAGTTGGCATATTGATATTGATTGCAGCCTTTAATAAACTGCAATTTGAATTCCCGATAATTTTTGTATTCCTATTGGAACCTCGAGCTTTCGTTTCCTCCATGGAGACAGAGTTCTTTGCTTGAGCGGATTTTGGGTTGTAGACATGTTTTGAAGTGACGCTTGAGTATGACATGTGAGGAGATAGCAGAACTCTGTTGTCTAATTTTTTGGAAGGATTCGCATCACTCGGCGAATCACCTTGTGCGTTAGATTTACGCTTCCTTTTACTTTCAACTGTTGTGACCGGAAGATCATCAATTACAGAGTCCGTTTCATCCTCAGCGCTGGATCCCCATCTGTTACTCTTAGAAACCCCCGATTTTTTAAACCCCTT
>CAJHZI010000462.1:497500-512500 GCA_905160935.1 Enchytraeus crypticus
TTCTTAGCAGCGGGAGGAAAGCATATCGAATAGTCAGCAATTCTAGAAGATACAACTAGTTCTCTCTGAACCACTACAACGGTCCTTTCCAGTGCCAAAATAAAAAAATTAAATATAATTTATATTTACAGTTAAAAAAATTGGGGATTGCTCTGCTGAAACTTGCATAACTGGCCAATCTATGTACCAAAATGAATGAAAATTTACCACCCCATCAGAAATTATATGTATATATATATTAATTTTATATAATATACCTGTACATTTATATATATATATATATATATATATATATATATATATCTATATATATATATATATATATATATACTAATATATTATATATATATATAGATATATATATATATATATATATATATATATATATATAATATATTATATAGATATATATCATCATCATCATCATCATCAGTTCTTTGAGTTCTTTACACAACATAGGGTGGCAACATTACTCTATTCGTTTCTATCGTCAGCAATCTTCACAGCGTCTTCCCATGAAATGTTTAATGCTCTCAAATCCTTATTGATCGTATTTAGCCAAGTACTTCTAGGTCTTCCTCGTTTTCTTTTTCCTAGAGTTGGCTTTCAGTTAACTGCAGTCTTTTCCCAGGTTTGACATGCATACATTAAAACTGGTTGAATAATTGTTGAATATCTTTTTATCTTTAATTGCTCCTCAATTTTATTACTCTTCCAAATAACTTGGGGCTTTAGGAATACGTCATATGCTTTACCAATTCTACACTCCACATCTCTTTCACTTGATCCATTTTGAGAATTGTACTGCCTAGATACGTGAACTCTTTTACCCTTCTAACCTCGCTTTGATTAACTTTTAATCGTGAATATGTCTGTCTCTGCAGTTGTGAGGATTTTTGTCTTTTCAGAGATTAATCCAACCTTTGCAGAATTTTCTTATAATGTTGATGTCATTTCTTGCAGTTGATGACTGTTGTTTGCTAGTAAAGCTATATCAGTCTGCAAAATCAAGGTAAGTTAATTTCCTATGACCCAACTTTAATCCCCATTCTCTTTCTTTAAAAGCCTTTCTCATTACAAAAGCAATCACTAGAAGAAAAATAAATGGTGATAAATTACATCCCTGTCTAATTCCTAGCACAATGTTGAAAGAGTCAGTGACCCCCTTTTGTGTTCTTATGTTGCACGACGAGTAATAATACTATAATTTATAATAATATAATAATTTAAATTAATCTGTGAATTTCCCAGGAATTCATAGCTTTTTATTATTGTCCATAAAGTATCTCTATGGATGCTCTCAAACGCTTTTTTGAAATCAATGAAATTTATGTTGATATCTTGCTAAAATTCAATGCTCTGTTGTAGAATGTGCCTTAAACTAAAAATGCCTACTGGCAGGTCCAACGTACGTAAATGCCTCCACTCTTCTCTGTCTTACGCCTTCCTCTTCATTTCCACATATGAGTGGGTCTTTAAATCATCTAGCATACCTAAACTCGGCCTGCCCCTGCCTCATTTTCCTTCCATCCTATCTTCTATGACCTCTTTTAATAGAGCATCCCCTCCTTAGAATGTGTCCTATCCATCTCTTCTTCCTATTTCTTAATACATTTATCAACTGTCTATCTGTGCCAACTCTCTCCAGGACTTCCTCATTTGTAACCTTTTGGGTCCAGCCAATTCTGTCCATTCTTCTCCATATCCACACTTCCAATGCCTCCAGCCGCGCAAATCTGACAGTAAAATCTCGGACATTCGTAGGACTGGTTAAAAGAAATGGTCTAAATTGTCTAACGGTTTAAACATGTGGAATTGCAAGTAATAGTCGTTCATTTCACTAAAATGCATCTTTAATTTAAATGCATTTATAAATTATAGTAACAATGAAATCTTAATATTTGAGATTGAGTTAGGTAGGCCTAGATATAGTATGCACAGAATTTAGTACATACTGCGTATGGTACAATAAAGTTGCTAAATTCATTTATAAATTCAAATAGCAATAAAACTGAAATATCCGTTTTAATTTAAATTTTAAATTTAAAAATAAATTTAAAATGTAAATTTTAAATTACAAATTATTTAGAGTAATGTCATAAACAATCTAACTTGAGATAATTCTTTGACCATCTCAAATGAGAATATTTTATGAATTATAGCGAACTATATTGACATGTAGGAGAATTACAAGTCATACAAGTTACGCCATACATTTTCCAACAACGGAACTCAAATTCTTATACGAACCCTTATAGTGTATTACAAAGCGACTGAGATCTTTAGGTCCGGTGCCAGCAGTCACCCATATCTTAACTACGTTACCAGCAGATGTCAGCAAATGGCGCACTCGGTTGTGTGAGCCACAGATTGTAATTAGTGGATCTTTGCCATTGTCCATAAGGAAGCCGTACTCACGGCATACGTTCGTGGCGACCTATTATAAGCAAGCAAAATAGTTTCTTAGTGTTCTGGTATGGTCATAATAAAAACAAGCTTTGCTAAATGTATTTAAATATAAGCCTACAATATAGTTAATAGCTAAACATGCAAATAGGTTCAGCTTCACCCTTGTTCATTTCATAGGTACACAGCTCGAATTCCAGGTATTGATCATTAGACGATCTTAACTAAGAATGCTATCTTAGGGTTTCTTAAGCGATAGTGTTACCAATTATGTCAGGAATATGCATGTTTACACGGGAAAGAGAGACAGTGGTCCACCTGAAAGAAAGGTGGACCACAGGTATGCGAGTAGTACTTGAGCTGACTGAGTGCATGTCTAAAGGGACGTAACATAACTTACTATAATTTCTTCACGTCCTAAGCTCTGGCGACACAACTCTAAAGGAAGAGCCTGAACAAGAACTCTGCTTGGTACACTAAGAAAGAACAAACCAGAAATACCAAAAGAATTTGTGGAAATAAAAGGCCGTGAAGTTACATCCACTCTATTTGGATTCTCAGGAAATACTAATCTTGCTTCACATTGTAACCTCAGCTTGAAAGTCGCAGCAACCTTCCCTGAACCCCAGCTGCTAGGGAGTTTGTTGCAGCCGCTCAAGGTCACGGTCAAGCAAAAGTGGCGGTGGTTAAGCCGGCCCAAGGGACAAAAACACGGACACGTATGCTCGGGTGAAGAGGATAAAAAGGCTCAGACTCGATGCTCAAACTGCCAACACTTGTCATAGACTTCTGTAGTAAAGATCATATGAACTATATCTGTTATAACTGCTAATACTCATGTATTTATATTGATTAAGTGGCCATATAGACAAGATTATTCTGGTGAATTTTTGCAATGCATGATACATTACAAAAATTCAAGAGAATATCTTATAATATGGCCAAAAGTAATATATTTTTAAACCTTTAATTATGTCTATGTATGAAACCACAAAATAATTGCAAATAATAGCTTGGCTTATATGGAGTCAGTTTTCACTCGAAGGACAAAAAATGCACAGTTGATCGCAGGGTAGCAGGGGTGTTAATTCTTGTTTCACTTTCGACTTGTAACTTTCTGTTAAGTGATCTCCTTAAAACCTATAATTCGTCACTGTAGCGAAATTGAATATTTTGTTAGTTACGCTCGAACCAGTATCGTAGATAGAAATATTGCTAGGCCTAAGAATTATAACAATTAAGAGTAATATATTTAATAACGTGAGGGTAGCGCTGAAAATTGCCATTTTGTTGCCATGTCATTTCTTTAACAGTCAAAAATGATGTGATCTTATACAAAGACAATCAAAGAACGGCGTTTTATATAGGCCTAGGCCTATATGCATAGAGACCAGATACACAAGAAAGTATTTGGGGAGTCCCTCGGGGTCGGTTGCGGTTCAGATCGCCTGTAGGGTGATTGAGTGCAGTTAGCTTTGGGGAGGGGATCCTGGGCCGGCTATAGTCTACATCACCCTTAGGTGGTGGAACATAAACATGTATTCAGAAACGGAGGAGGTAAATTTAGGTATAGCGAGAGTTGCCTGACAAAAGCTTTTTTCCTCTTCGTCAGAGGACCAGGACTCCAAGAGTTGCAGGGCGAAATTTGGCTCCCACCTTGACACGCTTAAATAACGGTGGGGGTCAAGGAATCTCAGCGAGCCACTAAATACACAATATAGGACAAGTAGAGTAGGGATAGTACCCAATCCCAATAGACCCACTAGTGTATAGGTACATGTAGTCGTAGTTACCCAGAAGTCTAGTTTCATAAACCCCCAATCAACGTATTCAATTCGCGTTCGCCAAACAGTCGTTTCCAATCAATTCAATCAAATAAAATTACCACATCATAACTTGCTGCCAGACTTAAGGGGGAGGTCGATTGAAGTATGGGTAGCCGTTTAGATTCATCACCAATATCGACGTCGAACGTCGCTACATATGGCACCAGAAGTTGTGTAGTAATAATTTAATAATTTAATAGAATAGAATCTGGTAGTAATAAGGTAAGCTCTCCCCGATTCTAACAAATGGTACCACAGTCGGCATGATCATCGACGTCGAAAATGGGAGTTACCCACACGTCTAAGCCCTGACTCCCTGGCCCGTGCATCAGATTCTCAGGAACCCACAGATAGGGCTGAGGCCATAGCCCTAACACATGCCGGAGAAGAAGGTGTTTTCGCCTGCAGTAAAAACGGTAGTAGACACACAAAAGTCGGGCATTCGTCAAATAATGGTACCAGAATTCC
Source organism: Enchytraeus crypticus (assembly GCA_905160935.1). NCBI lineage: Eukaryota > Metazoa > Annelida > Clitellata > Enchytraeida > Enchytraeidae > Enchytraeus > Enchytraeus crypticus. The sequence continues at coordinate 502,201 of CAJHZI010000462.1, forward strand.
CGTAGAACTGGAGGATGTTAAATTTTTATGCCGTCCCGTATTGTTAGAAACCCAGATGGCTCAACCAAATGTCCACGTTTCGCCTCAAGAATCTCTGTCAAAACTAATTCACCAAGCCATAATAGAGATCCACATCAGCAAAGTGGGAGGTGAGGGAGGTCTTAGCCAACAAAACACAAAGTGTTGGTAAAAGCTGAGCAATCCAAATATTGAAGGCGTCGTGCTTGGCCTCAATCGTGCTTGGCCGAATCCAGCAGGAGGCCACGGTTATGCCCTTATAAATGATACCCGCTAATAAATATATGATATATGATATTTTATTTTGAACCAATAATAAAACAAGATACCGTCTCACTACGGTCTCCAAATGATTAAAATGTTCCTTCTCGCCTCGCATGTAATGTTACAAAATTCAAATCACACGCGCTTCTCTTGTAAGAAACTACCCTGGCTTCCAACCTTTGAACGTATAAAATTCAAGAAATTTTCCTTAGCATTAAAATAATCAAGTAACGGCAAACCATCCTATCTATCTGACCTGTAATCAATCTATCAACCCTCTCGTAGTCTTAAAGTTTACTGTTTCAGAAAAAATCTCCGTATGGTACCGGACACTAGAACTGCAACAGCTCGTTTATGTCTTCTGCTCCAACATTTTTGTATTCTCTACCACAAGAACTTTTTTATGCAAAATACTTACAACGTACCAAAGTACTTACAAACATACAAAGTACTGTTCAAGAACTTTGTTCATAGCACTTTCCTGGACGAGCTAAAAACACCACCCTTTTCCACCATTGGTCAATACTCTGACACTCTTGCTTCGTGTCTTGGACTTGCACTGTTTTGATTCTTACGGTCTTTGAATACTCAATCGGCATCGTGTGATGCTTTGGCGTCTGTTCATGCTGAGTCTGCTTGACACATCCCAGACATTGCCTATGTATTGGCTGGAGCCAGTGGCGAAGTCAGTAAGACACTCGACCGCGGATCAGTATGTGCGGGGTTCAAATCCTAGGCTCGCCCGTTACTGATATCGCTATGGAGTGAGGAAACTGACGTTAACCTTAGCTTTACCAGCTTTGCTTTTTATGGTGAGGAATAGGACATTAAATTCTTTTCAACTAATTAATTGATTGATTCGTCGATTGATTAAGCTTTTGCAGAACACATGTAGTTGTGATAGGCATGATCTCACGATAATTGGATATAAAATGCATATTGCACGATAATATTTATAGTGTAGAATAGGAGGGAAAAAATCAATTTCGAAAATGTTAATTAAATTTTGTCAGACTAATTGATGAATTCTTTGCATAAAGTATAATGAAGCACTATAGAATGCATAATTCAGCTAAGATTTTATGTTTGTGAAGTGCAAGGTAGAGCTTCAGCTGCGCATAAGCTAGGACTGGCTGCGGGGATGGCTCCGCTGATTCGACAACGTTAAGTACCAGATCTCTATCCAGATAGTTATAATCACACACTGGAGTGCGATAATCTATTTCAGTCTGACACCTTTTGTTAAACATGCTACACGTTAACATAAGCAAGATGCAATGAACATTCTTTGTCACTGTCCCTGGGGTCGACGTCAGAAAATGAATAGGATTTAAAATTAAATGTTATCCTTGTTACCGAAAAATTCTTCGATATTGACATCTATGTTTCAATTTACTAATTATTATGACTTATTTTGTAGCATACATTTGATAAAAAGTAAAAATAATGAAATGTTTCCCATTATGTTCAAGTCCTGCATAATGGATTCAATACTACAAAAATGTTGCTGTAACTTTTTTGTTATACTTTTTAAGAATTTAAAATGGTTTTGAAAGCAAGCGCCCAGCCTCAAAATCCGTTTTTTGCATTTTTCCCAATGTCTGTATTCCAATCCACATATAAGTTTTCACTATGAATGTTGTCATTCAGGCGATGGCGCATCATGTCTGTTCTTCAGCAGGTTTTCATCGGGAACGCTGTATCCCTTTTTTCGTTTACTTTAATAATGTTTGCATTTCAATTTTCTTGATAAAAACTTCTCTAATATAACAATATTTGTCACGCTCTAATTTTGTTTCGTATTTCCATCATAGTTCAATAAAATTACTTACTCTTTGTAGAGATATTAAGAGAAGAGAGAAATATCATTAGCATTACCCGTGTTACGGGTATCAATGTTAGTGATACCCGTATCAATGTTATGAAATCAGAATTGCCAATCTACCTTAAACCATGCAAAGCTTACAAATTTATTTTGCTAATGCATGCCGAAACCGCTACATTAAAAAAGACTTAAAATACGCTAATCTAATCTAACCCAAAAACCTAACCCTAATATTTCTTGCACACCATTATTCAATCAAAACACCTGGTTCATTTTTGGCTATCTTGATCTCTTCAAGATGGCCAAGAAGTCGAACATTTCCCTACTCGATTACTTCTTGCTTTATACTTTGTAGGGAAGTTGATGCTAGACTTAACTTTAATTTTTTTGAGTATATACGATTGATATATAATTCAAGATAAACTATCTTAAGTTATATATCAATACATTTTTATTTAGATTAAATTAAATATTATTTGATATTAAATATGCCATTCACGCTACTAAAACATATTGCACTTGTATATACTCTTCACGATAAGAAATTAATCCACAAAAAAATTGATAATAATTTACATGGCCTCTTCTGTTGGCAAAGCCTACAAAAATTGAAATTATTAAATAGACCAGAATAGAATACAACCTGCATGCCAGTTACTGAATTGTTTAGAGGACGTATAAGGTTATATCGATAGTCGAGCGAGAAATCAAACAGCGTTAAATTGATTCTCTGACCCGGAAGTCCTGCGATAACCCACGGATGACTCGTGCCGATACAAGATGGCGAGTCAGATGTCACTACGCTCGCGAGATAGCCCGATCTCTGAGTGACATTTAGCTCGTTGTGTAGGTGGCAGTACTCCGGAGACACAGTTGTTACTGGAAAAGCAAGCATTTAAGATTTGCTACAAGAGGAAATATAAGGAATAGAAGTGGGGAGAGAGAGAGAGAGAGAGAAATGCAGCACTACCATTTAATACCATTGCTCGCTTATTCAAATAAACTGAGGAGCGTGAACAGAAGCCAGTGCGTTGAAACTCATTCAAACTATCCATAAAAGTTACACTTGTAGTACTGAATTAGACTTCAAAGTAAGCATTTAAATAATGTTTAAATGAATCCGCCAGAAAAACTGCTCCTTGTTCCCGAAGACAAGACGCTTTAGAAGTGAATAAAGCCAATCATTTTGATGAAATTGGATTAATGGATATTTTTGGTTCCGAATAATTATTTATTTAATACTATTGTGGAAATTAATAAGTAGTTGAAGGGAAGATGTATCGCTCCGAAACTGATGGATATATTGCGGGTTATGCATTATATTCATGTAGCACCGTTAAACCGTGTGTTCAGAAAGGAAAGTCTGTATCAACGGATTCGTGCCCCACTGAGGCTAGCACACCTCAGTGGGGCTCGAATCCGTTTCCAGTTGATACAGACTTTCCTTTCTGAACACACGGTTTAACGGTGCTACTTGAATATAATGGATACCCGCATACTGTGAGTTATAACACGAATACACAGTATTCGTATACTACATGTATATTTCAAACATTGACAAACAAATCAGCCCTATATCACAATCATACGTTATATATACCATAAAAATATATAGTTACCGTTCCAAATCTATAGTCATAATAAAATGTTGGCTTAATCATACAAGTAAGCTTAGTAATATTTATCCGTATATCTTTGTTACATATTTTACCATCACATTTCACCTCCAAGAACTAAAGAGGAACAATTGTGTGAAACCTAAGACAAAATAAGACCTAGAGAAGTAAGACCTTACATTAAAGTGTCATGAAATAGTAAGAGAGTACCAACTATGAGCGCCTGAGTGAAGATTGAGAGCGCCAACTAAGTAATTTTGGGCAAGAACCCCAAGGTTTAGCCTAATTATTTATTTTGACTAACATAAAGAATGCTATTTTTATACTTAATTTTTATAAAGCCTAGGGCCTACCTGCTTAAGTCACAATAATCATCAATACAGTCCATACTGCATAAGTCGTCCAGAAAGCTAAAACCCATTCGTTTTGCTTTTCTTGGAATCGGTAGTTATTTTCAATTTATTGAATAAATAAACCTAATTGTTAAATTAGTTAGTAACTCTAGGCTTTAGAACAAAGATGTAAACAGATCGTTTTTTATTGATGTTATGCATCAACTATAGTTCTGCACTGATCATATTTCACTGCTGTCTTCTCATGATATTACAGTATTTCTTAACACATCAACTGCGAAAGGCTAAGTTCTCAAGTGTTAACATTGCACCCGCCTAGATGCATGATATCAATTGAGTGCAGAACTTGAGCTCTAAAGGTTGCTCACTGCTTTTCGTACATTGAAAGGCATTAAACCGTTCGGTGAGAGAGGAATTAATTTTATTAAACTTTAAAGATTCTCTAGAAATTGAATGATCTTACTTCAAAGGTTAAAAATTGCTTTTTCAGACTGGGCTAAAAATATCCGACTGTGTGTGAGCAATCTACTGCGGCAAAACGTTTAGATTAGATCCGAAATATTTGCCTTTCATAAACCATCTGTTATGATTTGTACTTATGACATTTATTCGTTGTTTCTCAAAGTTTAATTAAAAATAAAATAACATTAAAAATTAGAATTTACAGGCTCACCTAAAAAGACATTTTAATGCTTCAGATTTGATATTATTTTAACCTGCCAATATTTCTGACATGCAGCTTCGTAGCTGGACTTTATAACACTTAAACAATTATAATCAGAAAAATAAATGATTGTTTATATTTTAAGGTGTAATTAACGTTCGTTAGATCTTTAATTGGTTCTTACTTTCGAGAACAATATCATTCTATACCTTTCTATTCTAGATCGAGTATATTATCTTGTAAATTAGGATCAGGGCTTCCGTTTGACATGGTAATTATCCCACATCCATTACTTGTGTATAGGTATGTTTGTACGAATGTGTCTCGTACGGGTTCGATTCTCGTACAGTCCACTATCGTAGGCTGGTCATTTTCCAGTTTGCTATATAGGCCTACCTTTATTATTTTGACTGAAAAATCAATCATTCTAAAATTATTGCTTCTTATATTAAATATTTCTCCGTGTTGTACTCGGGTGTGGTTGGACCACTGCAAAATAGGGCAAACAACCACAAACAATCTGCCGCGTGTACGTAAGAGGCGACTAAAGGCAGGAGCTGAGGATGGCAAGAGGGGAGTACCTCACCATGAAATATTTTTCCCCAGGATTAAATGGTAATTAATCCACCTAACTGAGTAAGTCAACGGGAAACCACCTCAGAAGCCATTTTTTTCCCAAGCTATAGGCTACATAAAGTAAGGATAAGGCATATACTTTGTGAAGATATTAACTTGTTGATCTAAGGAGTGCTCTTATGGAGCGAGAAAACAGACTTTGAGTATGAATATGTACCTTGAACCTGCCACTTGGCAGTGCACTGAAGAAGAAGATATTAAGTATTAGCAAAACGGTTGCTTATGCAGACAACTTAGCTATGGCGGTCTGTAAGAATATAGAGGTAAAATAAAAATTGTGTACAGTAATCTGAAACCAAACCAAAATCTTCAAAACCTTATACTTTGCCAACTGTGTTATTTGTCTAAAAATAACCTTCTTTATTTCAATTTTTTCTAAGATTGGGTTATAAGCATGTAAATGTATGAATTTGACTATACCGTCAGCACGTACTATTATGTACACTAATTTAAGTGCAGCGTAAATTTCTTTTAGTAATCAGTAGAATTAGTCAAATGAATAAGAAAAGTAAAGGTATTATGTTACATATAACAAACTATTCCAGATCTTGTTACACAACTAAATCACTATCAAGCTACAACTAATGAATAGCTTGTTTCCTAGGCAAAGTGTTTATTACCTGGAATGCAAGTGTAGCTGGCTTCTAGGTAAGTCTTCAGCTCTTTAAGGCACGGTCCTGTGCTCTCAAACTCAGCATCCGGAATTCTAATCTCACAGACACGCTTCCCGGAACACCTTCTGTCTGCCATATTGATAACATCAGCTGAGCAACCCAGATAGCCCAGAGAGATCTCGACACATCTGCCAATCCTCATCCTGCCGTACTTCACCCAGTCTAGTATGATCACCTCGCCCTCTGCGCACTCTGCCCTAAACACCTCCGTGTCACAGTACTCGCCAACTTGAACTACAACAGAAAGCAAATACGATGTAGTCCATGGGTCGATATACATACATACATACATACATACATACATACATACATACATACATACATACATACATACATACATACATACATACATACATACATACATACATACATACATACATACATACATACATACATACATACATACATACATACATACTAATAAATAGAATAATAACAACAATAAGAGCGCTACGGTCGTCGATGACACCATCTAGCAATATTGAGACAAATCCAAGCGGGTGAGTAAAAAGAAGGTCCCAACGATTCAAATTCAAACATTCAAAAAATCAGTACAAGAATATTGAAAGTTTAAAAAAGATGCTTGCGTTCTGGTCGCAACTCATGGTCACTGGACGGAAAAGAGAGATGGAAATGGTAGGTCTTCAACTGCCAATGAAACTGTTTATAGTAAAGCATAGGCCTATGCGACTCAAAAGAAGACTTTCGAAAAAATTTCGGAAGAAAATTCTAGATCTGCGGTGCAGCATACTGTACAGAATAATTTCATAGCTTGGAGCGTGAAGGGGTATGCTTAGCATTATTACAAGAGTAATTACATTACAAGACCGAGTACACAGTGCTGTTGCTTTCACCCCCCGCGCCCCCCTCCCCCCACCGGCCAAGGGGGGGGAGAGCAAAGGAAGCCCGGATGATCACGGATGATCACACATAGAAAATTTTATTGTGTAAGAAACTAAATTTCTCGCGAACAAAATTTAGCCTCTATGGCGTGGTCCAATTTCTGTTAGAGCCCGGGGCCCCTTGGCCTTATATGCAAGGCCTTGAATCAGATGCAAGGAATATAAAAGTAGTTCAATGGCATGTGAAGCCTATTAAATGGCTATAAAAGTCTAGTCTGTCAGGTGACTCAGGCCGACAGGCTAGACATTTATAGCCGTCCACTCATTCGGCTGCAGTGATAACTATAGCTGCTGGTTGTTGGCTGTCGCAGTGTTGCATCATTCAAATTAGTAACGAATGATCGGTCTAAGTCTAATCAACTGACTTTTTGTTTAGCGTTGTGTGTAGTCTGCGTAATAAAAGCTTAATATTAAGATTATATTAAGATTATACAGGCGCGGATACAGAGAGGGGCCTCGAGGGTCCGGGCCCCCTTAGACCCAACGGAAACAAATTAGACTATATTTTCATTAAGTTCAGGTTTATTTGTATGTATACAAGATCTGGAGAACTCAGTTCCACTAGCTCCTAAATTTCTGAAGCGTGTTGCCCCCGTTAGGGGCCCATATTTGATAATTGATATATACTATAGGGGTCCTTTATAATTGAAGGTGGAGCGACAAAATTTTGACATTTCCACTATAGCACTTAGCATATTCCTACTTTAACCACTAGGTAAGAATAAAAACGTGTAAGTTACGAAATTTGATAAATGTTCCATAGCAGTGATGCAGCCAGCCTTGGCTGGGAGAGGCTTGAGCCCCCTTCAGCTTAAATTAGGTCATTTTGCATTCCATCCACATCTGCTGAGTTTTTTTCAAGGATGGAAACCCTACTCTTTATTAGAAATGTAGGCCCATCTAGGTATGTAAGAGTTTTCCACTGGAGCAACTTACAAAGCTAGAAACCTGAAATCTTTGAAGCCATAGCTGAAAATGATAAATGCAATGTCTAATATTGGATTGACTCAGAACACTATAATTTATAACACTTGTCATTAGTTAATGTAAAATTGTTAGATTTAAATTTATTAAATTTAAAAAAGTAGAATTTCAGTAGTCAAATATTTTGAGTCTCTCCCCGTAGAATTTTTTGGTTCTCTAGAATTCAGGAGAAGGCTTGAGCGTAAGTGTAAAAATGTAGACACTGTCCAAAAACTTTTCAGTCACCCCTTAAAAAATTCCTGGATCCGCCACAGAGTATGTAATACTTTGTATATAGGCCTATAAGTATATAACATTATATACATGTATATATATATATATAAATAGCTATACAGGTACATATATATACTATTCTATATATATGTATATATATATATATATATATATATTATATATATATATATATATAATATATATATATATATATATATACTGTATATGTAATAATAATAATAATAATAAATAAGGTTTAACGTCCGTTTCCTCATCCAGGGATGATGTCAGGGTTATATCTATATATATATATATATATATATATATATATATATATATATATATATATATATATCTATATATATATGTATATATATATATATATATATAGATATATATAGATATATATATATATATATATATATATAGATATATATACCTGACCCTTGTTTATATGGCAAAAAAATGTCCTGTATTTTGCTTGCTCCCACCTTCTAATTTGTCCTTTTTGTTTGAAAACAACGCTTAGAATTTTTATGACAATTACTTACTTAATATTAGAGGTCGCCCAAGGTCATCAAAATTTGCCCATTACAGTACCCAAAATACCAGTACTTGATACTTCACAATGAAATCAACTACTAATCATTAAATTACAGTTATAGCTTGTTTAATCCATCTTACTAGTAGTAAATCTTATCCATTAAAGTATTTATTATGAATTAAGTATTGTCCAGTGGCCGGAATCAAAGTACAGTATAGTAGATTCATGTTGTTGCTAGTCACAAACTGATCCAAGGTGCACGATTGCAAATTATTCAAATTATAGTTGCATGTAGCTTAAGGAGTTTCTAATAAAAGTAGCGAGTTAGAAGCAACTGACTGCTCTACAGTTCGATTTTATTAGCAGTTGGATGCAGCGGCGATGGTCTGCAACTACTTGTAGGAGAAATTGAAGATCTTCTTCACCTTTAGTGAGTGTCTTATTGTATGTTTGAATAAGTGCAACTCCTCTCTCGGCATTGTCATTGACACTTTAATGGTTGCTAAGCGGCATTTAGCTATATTGTACTCATTAGTGAACTCCAGTTTTCTGGATCTGATGACAAAAGTCTGTTGGAACTGTAAATTTCTAAACAGATTCATGTTGTGCTAGTCACAAACTGATCCCAGGTGCACGATTGCAAATTATTCAAATCAATAGTGTCGCTTCAGCGGCTGGGTGCCCTTGTTTGTCATTGCGGAAACCATGAGCCTTTTTGTTGCTGGGTAGACCTATCATCGATAATGCCAAGCAAACGAGTTCCTCTGAGAGATACCATAGATGAGATGCCAGTTTCTTAACTGTGGCTCTGATATTCCTTGAGGTATGGAGGAATATTCGCACAGGTAGTTAGCAGTTTGTAAGTCACTGAGAGGTTGAGATAGCCATAGGTGCGTTATCCAAGCCTTCAGATACAATCTCACTGCAAAGATTGCAAGATCTCTTAACCTTTTTCCTCTCTGGCAGTCAGCTTGAACTGTTTCGAAATAGCCATATCTTGAGGGCATAGAGAATCTTCGCCATCCATCTAGCATTATGCATAGCTCCAGGGGCTCTGAAACTAATGCCTTTTGGAGGAGCTTCACAAAGAAAATGATGGATAATTCCAATAATTCGCGATAATCAGCTCTTGCTTGATTTTCATTAAGAGATGATGTGCAAATTGCAGAACTCATCACGAACATCAACAATGGTTCTCCACACGTAGTCATCAGTGGGTACGGGACAATACTGTTGTATGTCAATGCTATGCCACTGTTCTTTGAATCTTTTGAACAACTGGTATCAGGTCCAGAAGTTCCACTATGCTCTGTTCAAAAAGCAGTACCAATTATCAACTCATTGATATGATGACGGCAGGCAAAAAGAGTAGATTTTTCTGCAGTTTTGCTCCAATATACGCAAGTCCCAGCCTTATTACCAGTGTTTGCAGCTGTTGTATCAAAACATATGGCACCGATGTTATCTTACAGCTTCCATCCTTTATTAGGCTTTCAACTGCAGATGCTTGTGATTCTCCAGTCCGGAAATTAGTTTTGGAACCCAAAAGCTGGCAGATGTTTGCACATACATATTATAAAAGAAATCCAAAAACTATAGTGTGTAAA
>CAJHZI010000462.1:515000-622500 GCA_905160935.1 Enchytraeus crypticus
TTTTCATTTATAGTGAGGCATTGACACCAATGTAAACAAGCCCGTTTTGTCGTTGACTCACTACTATACATGTACGTTTACACGTTCTCATATTACTGAATACGTAGTCATAGGCAAAGGCGGGAATGAACGATGAATGAATGCTTTGTATACAAGAGCAGAGTATGGATGTAAATTACGATATAGTTGATACAGGATGTCGTGAGTCACCACGCCTTCCCTCCCCCGTCATACTGACTGCATTCAAACGTATTCACATTGAGACTTTTTAAACCTTAAACCTTTTTTAACCTTGAAATATGCTTTGGGCACTAGATAATAAAGAAATACAAAGACAACTAAATACTGAAATTAAAGCTGGATATAATTTTTTTCAATTTTTTATAATTGAGATAGACTAGTCTCTGCCAAAATCCATGGCGGGGGATTTGTCCCCATATCCCCCCCTTCGCTACGCCCATGCTACTAAGTGATTAATAACTTCAACGACAGTATTAAATTAAATATTAATTTAATATGAAAAGAAATAAAATAATATACGGATATACAGCAGAACGAAAATTAAACGATTTCAAATAACACGTGTACGCGAAATTCGAATAACTTAAAATTATACTTTTGTATCTAATTATAGTTCGCTTCAAATATCGCCAAATTAAGTACTTTATATTGCATACAATTACTTTTGACATACAAATTACTAATACGCTCTCTAGCATAAATTCCTACATTTTACTTTACCTTCCACTAGACTAGTTGCCTACTAGGATCACTTCTAATTCACTTTCCCTAGGTTGGAATACTTCAATAGAACTCTCTTCCCAGTTCGATCATCTACAGATCGCTCTCTTCACATCGACTGTTCGATGGACTACAAATAGTTCGAATACCCGAACCCTTCGAATTGCTCTTCAATTCGTCTACTGTTGAGATTCATCAAATCTCCTAAATCTCTTTTCCACTTGGCACGTCCGTGTTATTGCTCTTCCATATTGGATCTCTCTTCACTTCCTGTTTAGGCATGCCCTCATTGGTCACTTGCCCTAGCTTAGCTACCGCCTAGGATCTCACTTTAATAAAACTCAATACTTTAAATCTTAACTTTACTTATCCAGCATTATTATTAAATACTTTACTAGAAATACAACTACAAATACGAATACATACTAAATGTACATGTATATACATGTATATCGAATCAAACTTTGACAAACATGTTTGTCTAAATAGTATCTCTCTTAGTGCACTGCCCACTAGCAGGTCCATCGTATATACCGCTGCTATACTCATCTCTATCTTCCGTCTTCCTCTTCGTGTCCACAATCGAGTGTATCTTTAAATTATTTATAATATACCTTTTGATATACCATTATTCGTGAGCGATTCAGCTTATGACGAGGTGGGCCTCCTACACCTTCCTAAGCTAAGTAGTATAAAATTATTTTAATATATGTATATTAGAAAGTGAGAATGTAAACTGTTGAGAGCACAAATACAAAAATAGTAATTTCAGCATTAATTTTATAAAAATATATATTATATGTAGGATATAACTGGATAAAATAATAATAATAATAAAGGTTTAGCGTCCGTTTCCTCATCCAGGGATGATGTCAGGGACGTCACGATTATTTAATCATCTTTAAAAAATTTAATTGTCAGGTGGCCCAAATGGTTGCTTGACTACATATTTAATGTTTAATAGAGTATATCATGCTAAGGCATCTCTATACTTTACAACAGTTACAGTAAAACAAGCAATTATACAATAAAATGCACACAGTAGAAATCACTAAAATATCAAATAACTACCATACGTAACGTAGCTTAAATATTGCAATCTGAGAAATGTATCAGTGAGCAGAATTTAAATGAAATGATCTAGCAAAAAGATGTGTCTTAAGACTCTTTTTAAAGCTGTCAGGTTTATCAGAATGTCTTATAAATTTTGGAAGTTCATTCCACAATGGACCTGCTACAGGAAATGACGACTTGTCACCATAAGAAACTGTACGGCATTTAGGAACAGCAAGTTTACCTGACTCAACAGATCGTAAGTTTTTCCTTACCGAACAAGAACTTAATGGTATATAATAGTCAGAATGATATGACGGGGCTGAGTTAGTCAGGCATTTGAACGTGGTACGGCAGGATTTGAATTCGATCCGTTCTGGAATTTTAAGTCAATGAAGTTTCTGCAGCAAAGGTGTGGCCAAATCAGAGCGCCTCGCACGAAGAACTAATCTTGCAGCTGCATTCTGCATTCTTTGCAGTCGATCAATTACCGATTTATTGTAACTTAAGAACAGGCTATTACAATAATCCAGCCTTGAGGAAATAAAGGCATGAACAAGAATTTCTGTGGAAGAATCAGACAGACATGGTTTAATACTCCATAACTGGCGAATTTGAAAGAAACACGAAGAAAATAATTGCTTAGAATGCTGCTCAAAGATGAGGTTGGAGTCAAAGACAACACCAAGGTTACGAATAGTGTTCACAACAGGTACATTTGCTTCATCCAATGCAATCGAGGTTATATTAATTGTATTGAGTTGGCGCTGAGAGCCAAAGATAATTATTTCTGTTTTAGATGCATTAAGAACCAGTTTGTTATTAAACATCCAAGACTGAAGATCAGTAAAAAACCATTTTACCTTAATAATAGAAGAATTAAAATGCAAGTAATTCTGAGTATCATCAGCATATATGTGAACATTTAGACCATTTCTCTCAATGATATCAAGTATGTCAACAGTATATAGTACAAATAAAATAGGTCCAAGAACAGACCCCTGTGGTACACCACATGCCAAAGACGAAACATTAGAAACCACACCTCCAGAAGAAATAACCTGAGTACGATCCAGTAAGTAAGAACGGAACCAATCAAGAGCCGTGTTAGATATACCAAAGGATTTATTTAATCTAGCTAGTAATATGCCATGGTCTACAGTATCAAAGCAGAGCTGAGATCAAGCATCATAAGAAGAGTGAGCTGACCCATATCAACAGCCCTTGATATGTCTGAAGTCACTTTAAGAAGTGCAGACTCAGTGGAAAAGAAAGCCCTTTATGCAGATTGACAGTCTGGTAGCAATTGATTAGCATTTAGGTAAGATGTGAGCTGATCAGATATAACACACTCCAAGAGTTTAGAAATAAGAGAGATTTGAAATTGGCCTGTAATTTTTAGAGTCATTAACATCAAGATTCTTCTTTTTTAGTACAGGTACAACAACAGCAGATTTCAGGTTAGATGGCACTACTCCTGTTCTAATTGAGGCATTACAGATAGCAGCAAGAACTGGAGAGAAGCATATGGGCAGTTCCTTGATTAACTAAGTTGGCACAGGATCAAGTGAACAAGATTTGTTAGGGCATGAAGATATCAATCCTTGGATTTTATTTATTGAAACAGATTCAAAAGATGACAGTTTAGAACTACTACGAGAAGGAAAGTTAACAGATGATTTGTCAGAAAAACTAGAGCGCAAGGTTAAAATTTTATTAGAGAAGTAATCAGATATGTCTTGGGCATTCAAAGTTAAGGAGCCAGATGACAATTCATTCCTTTGAAGGATGGAGGATATAACCTTCCATAGTTTTGACGAATCATGGGCATTTTCATTTATTTGTAATTGCCAGTACACCGATTCCTTCTCTTTGTACAGGCGCTGCAATAGCTTATACGCAGCTGACCATTGAGCTAATCTCTCAGATTTCTCAGCATCAGTTCTAGCCGACCTATACCAGTGCTCTAATCGCCGAACTTTTGCTTTGGTACTTCGACATTCAGCGTCTCCCGAAGGAGCGTCTGCCCGTGGCAGATTTAATATTTGGTACAGTGAGAAGGTTTTTACTAGAGGAACGAAAACTACGAGAAGGTTGATAGATGGATAAAAGATCAGATAGATAGGTGGTTTACCATTATTTAAACTTTTGAAGGTCAGGAAGCTATCTTGAATTTTATACGTTCGGATACTGGTAGTCAGTGCAGTTTCTTAAGAAGAGAAGAGGTGTGGGAATTGAGTATTTTTACATTACACACTACTCGAGAAAGAGAATGGACATGCGCATTAGCTAATACAGTGGCGAAATTAATATAAAGGGACTTACGAATTTGACGTAATTGACGAGTATGGAAAAAGGAAGAACGACAGACTGCTGAAATATGAGTTTTAAAGTTTAGATTTGAATCAAAAATTACACCAAGGTTACGTGCACAATCTGTGGTTATTAAGGGAATATCTTTAAATGTAATGGTTGAGCTAGTTATTTTTTTATGACACTGCTGTGGGGTGCTGATGAAAAGGTATTCCGTTTTTGAAGGATTGACAACAAGACGATTGGCGCAAAACCAGGAGTGAACTAGATCATGTGTAGATGTCAGCTTGGACAGAGCATCAGAAGAATCAGGACTAGAGAACGAGACATAAATCTGGGTGTCATCAGCATAAAAGTGAAATTTCAGCATCGAATCAGTTAGCATGTGACTTATAATAGTGGTATATAATGTGAAAAGGAGGGGACCAATCACAGAACCCTGAGAGACTTCACAAGGAAGTGTGCAGGATGGTGATAAAGTGTTTTCAATAATTACAGATTGGGCACGCTGTGAGAGGTATGAGGATAGGAGGCCATGAGCCTTGTCAGAGATTCCGAAGCAAGAATTGGGTCTAGAAAGGAGTATATTGTGGTTTATGGTGTCAAAAGCAGCAGAGAGATCAAGAAGAACTAGGGGAGATACATGTTGAGCGTCCATGGCTAGACAGAGATCATTGTGGATCTTGGTTAGTGCAGTTTCAGTTGAGTAGAATTTACAGATTGAAAAGGTGAAAGTGATTAGAAAGAATCTAAATGAAGACAAAGACGTGAGTATATAGTCCTTTCGAGGACTTTGAAAATGAACTTAAGATTAGAATTGGCCGATAGTTGGAGGGGATCATTTTTAGGTAAGGAAGCCTTCATCAAAGGAGGAGTTACAACGGCTTTTTTAAAATGGGATGGAAAGACACCTTCACTAAGACAGAGATTTATTAAGTGAGTTGTGGAAGGCACAAATGCATCGATGCAGGATTTGATAAGTTTAGTTGAAATGAGATCCAGAGGACAGGAAGAATCAGACGAGTTAAGAATTACAGTACGAACTTCCTGATGAGTTGCCAAGCGAAAACCTGTTAATGTTGGTGGGGAAGGAGTGCATTGATCGGCAAAAGAGAAACTTAAAGTAGAAGAGGGTATGGAAGAGCAAAGATTGGTAATTTTATCACTGAAGAAATTCAGGAAGGATGAGGCGAGAGTGGTAGATGCGATGTCGGAAGGAAGGGATTCAGAAAGAATCTAAATGAAGACAAGGACGTGAGTATTTGGGTATATTACTACTGAGCAGAGATTCCATTGCATTCCACAATTTCTTAGGGTTATGTTTATTCTCAGTAATGAGGTTTTTTAAAATAGGAGCTTTTGGATTTAGCTATTAATCTATGAACAATAGCCAATTGACGTTTAAAGAGCTGTTTATTTTCTGGTGTACTATTTCACGTAAACTGTGCTTCAAGACTAGAGCGAAGTTTCTTTTGTTTAAGAATTTCAGGAGTGATAAAGGGCTCAGTTGGTCGTGAACGGCAGAAGATTTTTTTGGGAGGAGCATGCTTGTTTAGAAGCGCTGTGACTATAGATTCAAATTGTAGACAGAAGCTAGAGACAGAGGATTCTGGATTACAAACGAGAGGAGAAGAGAGAATATCGGAAGAAAAATGATCGGTATTAATAGAAGATAGTTTCCTAATTGTTTTAGTAATACGTGATTGAGAGTAGACAATTTGAAATGGTATTTTACAATTTACCGCTCTGTGATCAGAAAGAAAGAAATCAGTAAGAGAGAATGAAGACATAGTGGAGGTGGATTTGGTTATAAGTAAATCAAGGATATGACCGTAAGTGTGAGTAGATGATGAGATGTGCTGCTTTAGGTCAAATGTGTCTAAAAGAGTTAAGAAAGTAGAAGCATAAGATTCGTTAGGGTCATCGACATGAAGATTAAAGTCACCCATGATAAAGAGTTCAGAAGGAGAAGAAGCAAGATTTTCTAGTAATGTAGAAAATTCAGACAAAAATAGAGACTTAGATATTGAAGGGGGACGATAGACAGTTAAAAATTGAAAGGTCTTTGTGCCAAAGTTCAGCTATAGCAGCATACTCTCAAAGGATGTAAAGTCACGCGTTTTTACAGTTGTAACAGAATAAATGGACTTGTAAATGGCAGCAAGTCTACCCCCACGACCCACAAGTCGGGGGATGTGAAAGAAAGAATAGTTGTCGGGAGTAAGACTATTGATAATTGAGGGTGGAGAATCAGAGGAGAACCAGGTTTCAGTTAAAAGTAGTATGTCGATGTTAGAGTAATGAATGAAATGTTTCAACATCTTAGGTTTATTGGTTATGTCAATTATGACTGTAGCTGAACGAATGTTGACACAGGAAACGTTAAAATCGTTCACTGGTCGAGAAGTGGGCACATGAGGGCCAGGATTGAGAGCAACATCGCCAGAAAACAATAATAGGAGGGTAAAAAGTATTTCGTGGCACACGGATCGGATGGAAGTGAAATTGGAATTTAAGAAGAAAGCAATCGGGAGTGTGTCAAGGCACTGACAAATAGAAGCATGAGGGATAGATTGCATGAGAAGCCAGGGTGCGGTGGCTTAAGATTGGTAAGATTAGACGCTTGAAAGGACGGAAAGTGTAATAGTAATAGTAGCACAGTGTAAGTGGAGACAAGACAGTTAATTTAAAAATTAACTGCGTGAAGTAATGTAGCGGTGTGATTACTCGCACGAGCTGACATTGTAAAGATTCACAAATTTAGCAATAGCATGCAACTTAAAAAGAATCACACAAAATAAAATAAAATATAGTTGTAAAAATAAGATTACCATAAAATAAGGTATCATAAATAATCGAGCTACGAAGTTAAATAGCTATGAATGAGAGTTAAATTATGAGTAAATTCTCCTATAAAGGTTTGTATCAAATAGTATGACACGACAGTGAGATATATATTCTTCGAAAAATAAAATAATAAAGATAACATTTAGAGAGAGAGAGAGAGAGATAAATAATATGAACAGTGTCAGACATCAGAAGCAGCATACAGACAAATATCGTGCACAAAATATAAAAGTGCAAAGAACCTTAAACTATCAATTAGCCAGCCTGCGTAACGGCCACCAGTGCTACCAGTACTACCAGTACCACCAGTACCGGTGTTATCTTGCTGACCACCGATATGCAAAATAAATCATAATTCAGGTATACTAATTAAGTTATAAATATTGTATTTCACAACATAACAAATCAAGGATTCCATGTATCTTTAGTATTCCATGTATCTTTAGTATGAAGGATTCCATGTATCTAATTAATAATTTTAAAGGAGCCTTTGAAATTTATTGTTGTTTAATATAAATGTAATCTTTTTACGGTGTACTATACAAGGGTTATGAAAGTTTCTAGGGGTTACAGATGTATAGTAAAAATCAAATTGATTACCACAAGATTTAGATAAGTTAATAACATCAATACTTGGGCCACACCATTACGGATGATACAAAAATGTGTGACGGAAATAAAGAAATATAATGCAGAATTGAACTGGTAAATAGACTTCAAAAGGGGGAAAGATTTCTAACCAAAGGTATTAAGAAAAATTACAATGATAAAAATCGTTTAAGCACTACTGTGGACAACATTCCTGCATGGATATTGTGAAACGTGTATGTTATAAGATGATATCAGGAAATTACACGTAGAAACGTTGCAGATGTGGCTATGGAGGAAGATACGCTCACAAAAATTACAAAAGAAAACTCTATTGAAGGAGTTTGTTCAAATAGACGGCGGGATTACCTCACTTGGTTTAGTTGCGTTTCAATTATCGAAGTTAAGCTGCATCGATCGCCGTTAGTACTTTGTGGGTGACCACCTTGGAAGACCGAGTGTTGGTAAAAGCTTAGGAAGGCTGCAATTGATGCGCCATCAACGATTACTAATAACCATGGGGAGGAAGAAGGAAATGGGTCTTAAAACAAGAATCTGTGCTTCCTGACCCAGTGTGCCGTTACGTTATGTTTTTAAATGGACACTTAATAAATGTGATATGCGGAGAAATGAAAAGAATGCTAAAGATGACATTTTAAGAAGAGGGGAGTTCGCTGAAATACATAATAGAAGGAAGAATGAAGGGAAAGAGTTTGCGGCAGATCAATACATGAGATATTCAAGAAATCTGATATTCAAGAAATTTTTCTTCTTCAAGAAATTCAATAAATATTCTTTTGTAAATTTTGTAAGAGTTTTTTTCTGCATAGCCACATTACCATTTCACAGGTAATTCCATTGACCGTATTTCGTCCTCGTGCAATTTTGCTTACAAACCTATATCGCATGCCTCCGTTTGCCAGTGCCTTGATTCTTTAGCTTGGCCATACTTTTCCATATCCTATCTTCATGTTGTTTAACTTAACCTCACTACTAAACGAAATTTAAATTTCATTCTTTCCTTTCTCTTAATTCTCGCTGGCGATATTGAATTAATAATACTACTACTACTACGAATAATAATAATAATAAAGGTTTAACATCCGTTTTCTCATCCAGGGATGATGTCAGGGACGTCAAATTAAATCCTGGCCCTGTTTATTCTTCTAACTTGTCCACTTATTGTTGCGATGTTCTGTCTGTTACTACAATTGCAAAGAATCTAAACGAACCTTAATTAATACAACAGTACATTGTTGATGAGTCAATTGATCTTCTGTTTTCTATCTGAATCTTGGTTACCTTCTGAAACTCCACCCCCAGTCCTTAACTCTCTTACTCCTGGCTATTCTATTCTGCACTTTGGTCGTGGCGGTAGCATTGCTGATATATTTAAGTCCGCTTTTTCTGCTTCCCTCGTTAAAAGCATGTCTTTTCCATCTTTTGATCACATGTTCCTTAGGCTTACTTGTGCTTTGAAATGATATCTATTTTTAACTGTATATAGCTAGACCTCCTGCCTCGTCCAAGTCTGACTTCCTTTTGACTTCTCCTGACTTCTCTTGAGGATATTGCCTCTTTACCGTCAGATCTAATCTTTATGGATGATTTCAATATGCATATTGACTCACATATTGATCACTTTTCTTCTGCTCTTTCTACAACACTTGAGGCTTTTGGCCTCATGCAACATATTTCTACTCCTACCCCTAATTCTGGTCACATCCTTGATCTTTTAATTACCCGTGATATGATATAAGTTAATTGACTTCGGAGTCTTAGTGTTGTCATTGTCTGATCACAGTGCAATTTTCTGCAAATTGCTGCGGCCATTAACTCCTTTGCTTCTAGAACTATTAAAAGTTATCGTAAACTTTCCTCCATCAATATTTCTTCATTTTTTGCTAATATTATGACTTCTATATTATACTCCAATCCAATCTCAGCTGTTGCTAATTTTACACAAAAATTTCATTCGGTGCTCTGATCCTTATTGGACAAGCACGCTCCCCTCTTAACTATTCTTGTTGCTCCAATCCGAGGAAACCCTTTATTTCTGATGAAATTCTTGTACAAAAATCTAGTTCCAAACTAGAATTTAATTATAGGAGAGATAAGAAAAATCCTCCGAAAATGAAAAACTCCACGATCAAGGCTAACTACGTTAAGCAACGTAAGTTAGTTGATCAAATGATCTCGTCAGATCATTTGATCAACTAACTGATTTACATTGTGAGTAAATTGCTCTGTTACCATTAAAACACTTCACTTTGGTCAACATTCTTACCTTTCTGATCATCTATTCCAATATCAACATTCTCGTAATCTTCGTTCTTCCGGTGCCAAACTGCCCAAAATTCCTAATATTCTCATTTCGTTAGGTAGATGTTCATTTTCTTTCTCCGCTCCTACTGTTTGGAACGCTCTGCCTCCTGATCATCGCTCATGTTCTATTTCTTCCACTTTCCGTTGTAGGTTGAAAACACATCTCTTCCCACCATATATTTTTTCATACTGCGTGACTGTTTTGGATCACCGGACCGGCACCGTTTAGTATCTTATTCTTTCTCTTCAGTACATGTTTTTCATATCGTTTGGGGTGAATCGATTTGTGGTGACATGTGATGGGGACGTCCCTGACATCATCCTTGTATGAGAAAAGGAACTTAAACCTTTATTATTAATATTATTATATTGTGCGATATAGTAACAAATTCGAATGTAAAGAAGAAAATGAAGACCACAGATTGTTTGTAGGAGTCATATACCGTGGACCTGCCGTTGAGCAGGTCACTAGTAGAGAGAGCGAGAGAAAGAGACTGAGAGAGAGAAAGAGAAAGAAAATAAAATAAAAGGACAGTGAGGATAGCAGTGAGATACTTCTGAGCATTGCATTCGATGAAATTGATAAAAGTCATATTGCTGCAACCTTATTAGATATTGAGTAATAAATATTATTAGAAAAGGATTGGCATTCCATTAATTGTTTAATACTTAGCATTTAAATTACATAAGTTGCATTCCAGTAGGCAGTGCACTAAGAGAGAGAGAGAGAGAGAGAGAGAATCCATCTAACTGATCAAGGAAACCACCTCAGAAGCCATATACATGTGTATCCCAAGCTATAGGCTACGCAAGATATGGATAAGGAATAGTCTTTCTGAAGGGATTGATTTGTTGATCTAAGGAGCAAGATTGTTCTTGCTTCCTTCTTGCTCTCATTGAGCACGAAAGCTGCTTCGTTTCTTGCTCGTATGGAGTTATAAAGCAGAGTAAGAATGTGTACCTTGAACCTGCCACTTGGCAGCGCACTGAAGAAGGAGATCTTCCAGATGAACCCGTAGTGGTCAATACCTCCTGCTAACATCCCATGCTTCCATCCAACAAACTAATTTCTTCGTGCATTTATTGCAAAATGATTTTAGTTTTCCTAGCAGGCAATATCAAATTTTTTCGATTTTTCGCCAGGCTTTCCGTTGCGTCAACAGAGACGAATTTATTCTTTTAATGTGAGAATTCGATGCATCGCTTCATGTACTGACCGCTGAGTCCTATTGACTAGAGATATGAGCTTGTTTTAAGCAAGCCTTTTTAAACGATTTTTTTTGTCTTAAATCAATGATTATAAAGTACCAAAAATGCACAAAAATAATTTCTCTCAAAAAATTACAAAATTACAATTGTGATTCTTTTGTAGTTTGTATGGTATCTTTTACAAACTACTAATTCTATTTATAGAAATTAGAAATGCAGTACTATTTCCCAGTTACTGACGTATGGGTCTGGATTCCTGAGTCTAATTCTTAGACGTAGGCCCATGTGGGCCTATTATAGAATATTGCTCACCCGTATGGTCGCCCTCTGTACTAACAGATATCTTGAGACTGGAATCTGTTCAGCGATCTTTCTCTAAGTCTTTAGAGCTTTCTGACAACTTATGTTAAGCTAAACGTCCTATAATCTGCGACTTACAAACCCAAGAATATCGGCGTCTGAAAGCAGACCTTGAAAGCAGGCATCTATATCCTCTTGGATGTCTGCTAATTTTTTGGCACTTAATCCATCCATGACTGAATTCTTGTTGGTTGGGACAACTCAACAGCTTTTGAAGCTGAATGGGAAAACTCTTTCGTTATCTTCGGGTATTACAATTTCACTTGTTTCTTCTGTGAGAAATCTCTGTGTTAACCTTGATTAACACGTAACCTTCCACGAACACATAACTAAAACTTCACAAACATATTTCTTTCATATCCGAGATCTTCGTCGAATACGTCCATTTTTGTCACGTGAAACAGCTGCTACAATTGGTGCTGCTCTTGTGCAATCGAAATTGGACTACTGCAATTCCCTATTTTAAATCTCCCTGGTTGTGAGATAAATCGATTGCAGTTTGTTCAGAATTCTCTTGCGCGAGCAATATTTTGTAGTTCCATGTACTCACATGATACGCAGATTTTAAAGTCTTAGCACTGGCTAAAGATTAAAGAGCGTATCATTTACAAAACAGCTTTGTTAACCTATAAGTCCATCGCCATCCCTGGACAAACTTGCATGTCTCACTTGATTAAAGTGATACAGCCTGCTGTTGCTGTTACTCGGTCTTCTAAATTAATTACTCTTATGAGATCTAGCTTACCTTAGCGCTCTAAGCTATCTTATCGTTCTTTCCAGCATGCTGCACCGCAGATCTGGAATTCTCTTTCATCCAATCTTCTGAAATCTTCATTTGAATCACATCGGACTTTGCTTTCCCATGAACAGTTCCATAGGCAGTTGAAGACCTTTTTTTTCCATCTCTCGTTTCCATCCAGTGTCCATGAGCAGCGACCTGCGCCTAAACCACCTTTTCTTTAACTCCCTCTACTTTGGACTGAATTTCTGGATTTTGGAATTTGCACCGTTTTTGGACCTTCTTTTTGCTCGCTGGCTTGATTTTGTCTCAATAGTGCTCGACGTTGTCATTGATGACTGTAGCACTCTAATTGTGTTAAAGAATTAGCTAATGTAGGTTTAAGTGTTAATTGTAGTAAGACATTCTGCATTAGAATTGGTCCTAGACATAATATTAAGCCCATTAATATGATAATTGATAACAGAAGCATATTAATGAAATGCGTTATTTGGGATTAGTTTTGGTGTCATCAAAAAGTTTCAAAATTAATATTCAAAATCGTAAACATAAATTGTTTAGGGCACTTAACGCTATCTTCAGCAAAATTGGTGGCAACGCAGCACCTTCTGTAGGTATCTCACTTGTTGAATCATATTGTGTACCTATTTTGCTGTATGGTTCAGAATGTGTAGAATTGGCAGTCTCTGATTCAGAGCCTGGAAAATGCTTATTCTCTATTGTTTAGCAAGTTATTTCGTACATTCGATAAGAAAACAATTAATCAGTGTCAGTTTTTTTTCTGGTCAATTGCCGATTGAACTAAAGATTGCAAATAGAAGATTTAATTTTTTTAAGGAAATTGTGTCTTTCTGAAACTACTGGTAAATACTTTAATTCTTTTAATGGAGAGTTGTTGCCATTGATTAACAAATACTGCGTCAACGTAATTAACAGGCCTAACTGTACCTTACCAGGGAGCTTAGAAGTTGAGAGACTTGACTTTAAGTCGTTATTACGAAACTATTTTGAACGTTCGCTAGAAATCAATTAATGTTTAGTTATTCATTTTTAGTTTATTGATTGAGTGTATGCTTGCGTCTATTCTTTTCAGCACTACGTGTGTTTTACTTGTATGATTGTATTGTAGTTTGTTTCTTGTCTTGCTACCTGTGTGGTGAAATAAAAGCTATATATAGTTGTTATTATTATTGTTATTAATATTATTATTATTATTATTATTATTATTATTATTATTATTATTATTATATTGCATTATAAATTAGTGAAGAAATTAGTGGATATCTACTTAATTCCCCTTACCTCCAACACACATGAGCATAGTTTTCGCTTTAAGATACCTAAGGCGAGACTCAATGTTACACTGCATTCCTATTTTATCGCTTCATCAAAGTGTGGAACTCCCTGTCTGAGGCGATCATATCTGCTAAGTCACATACATGTTTTAAGAGTAGCTTAACTTCAGGAGGTTTTATCCAACTTTTTTCGAATAGGTCTTGCTCGATAAGGAAAGAAATATGTTTAAAACTCATTTTATCTCAGTGCAGGCCAAGCCTTGTAATGTTTACACGTGATGTTAATATATTTTTAGTAAATGGAACTGTCGAAGACGCTCTCATTTGATTTTAATATTTAATCAGATTTAAAAAAATTTTGATATGCTTTTGTAAAATTTTCGAACCGAATGTTTATTACGTCAAATGATCAATTTATATCTGCATACTTATTAATAATGCTTATTTTCTAACACTTGTTAAACTATAGAATTTTTTCTTAGAGTCCTTGTAAATGCCTTGGTGCTTAAGGTTTACCCTGTCATACATACATACATGTAGATACATACCTGTCTCATTATTATATACATGTGATTATACTGTGCAAGACAAACTCATTAAATTATATTAAAACAATATATCGATGCGAAAACTTGCATTATTTATCAAAAGACATAAAAAGACATCTTAGTTCTGAGATTTTGTTGATGCCTTATTCAGAAGGTTTAATTCACTTTCATAAAAATTGAAAACTGCCCTTTGTTTTGTTCTTAAATGCATTACATTGACCGGCTGTTCTCAAAATTTCTTATTGAAATTGAGAACATTGGATTCAAGTAAAACTTTAACTAGCTTAGTTGTATCTGGTTAATTTTTAATTAACCTAAGTTAAAATTTTCTTGCCGCCTTCAGCAGTATGGTCTTATTCTTATTAACAAGCATAACTTATAAATAAAGTATAAGGTATCAATACAAGAATATATAGTAATTACTAAATAATTTTTGCAAATAACGCGAGGATCTCTCTTTAACTTTCTTTTTAAAGTCTTTTTTTAAACTGTCTTTTTAAAGTCTCGTGGCTGTAAAATATCATAGAGATAATTTTTAATTTCTCCGTGTTGTGCTCGGGTGCGGTTGGACCACTGCAGAATAGGGCAACGGCAAACAATATGCCGCGTCTACGTAAGAGGCGACTAAAGGCAGGAGCTGAGGATGGAAAGAGGGGACCCACCTCATCTTGAAATATTTTCCCCCAGGATTAAATAGTAATTAATCTACCTAACTGAGGAAGGCAACGGGAAACCACCTGAGAAGCCATATTTTTCTCAAGCTATAGGCTATATAAAGTGTATATAAGGAACAGACTTTGTGAAGGGATCTAAGGAGTGCACTTATGGAGCGAGAAAACAGACTTTGATTATGAATATGTACCTTGAACCTGACACTGGGCAGTGCACTGAAGAAGAAAAGAATTTTTAATAATAAACGGACTTTACAATTCAAGTTTACATGTACATGTATAGGTTATACAGGAATTCAGAGTTTTATCTCAACAATTTTTAAGCATGGTCAGTGCCTTTAATTTTTCAGTTAAAACTGAAATCCGGGGCCTCTTGTTTATCGAGCAATCATTCTATCAACTGGACACCAGTCACTACTAATTAAATAATTAAATGTTTCTATTATATGTTTAGATGCATCCAAATACAGAGCTTCGCAATATGCAGATAGTCGTTAGTCTCAAGATTTTATGTCGCCTGACTTGATATTTAGAATCATGACGACTGCGGTCGTCATAGGCTACTATATAGATGTAACTGCAATGTATCTGCGAGGAGAAGAATAGCAAATTTGTTGTTGATAAATACTTAAGCATGAGTGCATTATTGTAGCAATTCTGAAGGATGTCATGCCTCTCACGTGCGACACTACTAATTGTTAAACAAATCCCCGTCAACACAGCATTCACGTCTTCTCCGTTAGGCCTATTTATCCAACATGCCTTTCATTTATATACATTCAAGTGAGTATATATATATATATATCTATTCTATACTATATATATAATATATACTATATATATTATATATTATATATTATATATATATGTATGTATATATATATTATATATATTACATATATATATTATATATATATATATATATATATATCGTTTATATATATTTAGTTTATCATTTAGTATCGTTTATTTGTTCATCACAGCACAGATTAGAGTCATGCTTATTCAATTCAATTCGAAATCATAAACAGAAATGAAACAAAATTAAAATAAATAAAAGTGAGCAACCTACATTTCAGAGTTGATGTAAACATAAGCATTCAAATCATGGTTAGAGTAATAGACCTATACGGCCATCAGACAGGACGCAACCGTGCACTATCTAGCTGACTACCTTAGGATTAGTGTTGAAGTTTAGTGAAATAGAATCTTAATTATTTGGCTGGTTATATATATATATATATATATATATATATATATATATATATATATATATATATTTGAATAACTCGAAAAAAATTTTTAACATCAAATAGTAAAATCAAATGACCGTAAAAATTATACTGTGTAACAATGCCAAAAAATTCATAATACACTAAGTAAATGCAATTTAAATGTTATTTCAATAAGAATAACAAGTTAGAATCAGTTTGAAAGTTTCAGTAGTGCCAAATGGTGAAATTTAAAATTTTAATGAACTGAAATCGTAGTTATTTTAGTAAGCTATCTTTAAAGTTATCAAAGTTCATTTAAACTAAGTCTAATCATGGTATTATATATATATATATATATATATATATATATATATATATATATGTATATATATATATATATATATATATGTATATATATATATAATTATATATATGTATATATATATATATATATATTCAGTCAGTCAGTCTGTCTGTCTGTATGTCTGTCGAGCATGTAATAAGATCCATTACTAACACGACTTTGTTTTAGATATATTATATATATATATATATATATATATATATATATATATATATATATATATATATCTAAAACAAAGTCGTGTTAGTAATGGATCTTATTACATGCTCGACAGACATACATACAGACAGACAGACTGACAGACTGACTGACTGACAGACAGACAGATAGATAGATAGATTGATAGATAGATAGATAGATAGATAGACAGACAGACAGACAGACAGATAGACAGACAGAGAGTCTGACAGATAGACAGATAGATAGACAGATATACAGATAAACAGACAGATAGACAGATAGATAGACACACAGATAGACAGATAGACAGAGAGATAGATAGACAGATAGATAGACAGATAGATAGACAGATAGATAGAGAGATAGATAGATGGACGGATAGATAGATAGATAGACAGATAGATAGACAGACAGATAGATAGATAGATTGATAGATAGATAGATAGATAGATAGATAGATAGATAGACAGACAGACAGACAGACAGATAGACAGACAGAGAGTCTGACAGATGGACAGATAGATAGACAGATATACAGATAAACAGACAGATAGACAGATAGATAGACACACAGATAGACAGATAGACAGAGAGATAGATAGACAGATAGATAGACAGATAGATAGACAGATAGATAGAGAGATAGATAGATAGATGGACGAATAGATAAGAGATAGATATTGTTGATAGGCGGTACGAAATACTCCGGGTCAGCTAGTATATATATATAAAGGGTGAGTAAAAAAAGATTACACCTGCAAAAAGTTTGACTATCTCAGGCTATTGTTAATATATTTCAATAGAACTTTTACTAAACCAACTACTAAAGTACTAACTTCTGATGGTGTGGCCAATTTTCATCCATTTTGGTACATAGATAGGCTAGTTATGAAAGATTCAGCAGAGCAACACTCATTTTTTAATGCACTGTAAATATAAATAATATTTTATTTTATTTTATTGGCCCTGAAAAGGGCCGTTGCAGTGGTTCAGAAAGAACAAGGTGTATCTGCTAGCATTGCTGACTATTCGATATGCTTTCCTCCCGCTGCTACGCAGGACTGCTACAGCAGTTCTATGATTTCGGAACGCTACGACAACCTTGTTGATTCCAGCTTGGGACACTCTTTCCCAGATTGATTGTAGCACTTCCAGTAGTTCTGTCTTGTTCTTAGATTTCGGCTGGTGTTTCTGATGCATATGCAGCGTGGTTCCCCAGACATAGTAATCCAGAGGATTTAGATCGGGAGAGTTTGGAGGCCATGCATTCTTCTTAATGACATCCGGGTTTCTTTCGCTGATCCATTCCTGTGCATGACGAGATGCATGAGCCGGAGCACCATTCTGCTGAAAGATGAAACCCTTTTGGTAGAAGAGCATAGCAATCATCAAACAGCTCCTGAAGCAAAGTATTGACGTAATACTGAGAGTTCACATTTACCTTCTCGTCAATGAAGTGCAAGCTGCCCGCCCTACCGATGTAGCAAACGCCATTTTTAGGTAAAAATAGGGGGTTGCTCTGCTGAAACTTGCATAACTGGCCAATCTATGTCCCAAAATGGATGAAAATTGGCCACCCCATCAGAAGTTAGTACTTTAGTAATTGGTAAAAGTTCTATTGAAATATATTAACAATAGCCTGAGATAGTCAAACAGGTGTAATCTTTTTTTTACTCACCCTTTATATATATATATATATACTGGCTGACCCGGAGTATTTCGTACCGCCTATCAACAATATCTATCTTATATATCTATTAAAGGCCTCTAAGAGTAGACCAGACAGATAGAAGATCAGTTACAAATCTATACGTGAATCAAAAGGAAGTTATTAAAATTCAATAAGATTTCTTTTAAAAGGAGAAATATGGAGTTTGATATAAGACAAGATTGTAGTTGGCCACCATTTTATTTCGCACTGATGCTATAGTGTAATTTAAAAGCAATAAAGAACTCAATAAAAGCAACTCAACATATGAAGTTGATAAATATAAAGTTTATATATGATCATTAAAAAATGAAAATCCGCACACCTATATAACATATTTCAACATTTTTTTATTTTCAAAAATTTGTAACAATATTTATATTTATAAGGTATATATTTAAATGCAAATGTATAAAAAATTTATATATTTGCCATATATGTTTAACATATATTTAACACTAATTATAAATTGGGGCAAACAGAATTGTCTTTTCATGTTATAACGCCCCTGCCCAGTATATGTTAGTCGAAGCTGAGGAAGGCATAGGACCTCGTCATAAGCAGAATCCCCCAGGAATAATGGTAGATCAAAATGAATATTATAGATGATTTAGAGATCCACACGTATTTGGACATGAAGAGAAAAACGGAATATAGAGATGAGTTGGGGCGTAATATAATAATAATAATAACTTATTTAATTATATGATAAAACAAAACTGTCTTAAGCTTCTTAAAGCTCCGGTGAGATCAGACTAAGACTGGCAGGCAGGTAGACTGCTCCAAACAATTTCAAAGACAACGAAACCCCTGCTGCCAAGTTTTGTTCTTTTCCGTGAAATATAATAATAATAATAATAACTTCAGACAATATCTATAGCCGTGTCATGGCCGGTGTCCGTTATCCGAGACCGCTTTACAGGTTTCTGGCATGTTATTATTAATCCTTTCCATGGTTAATCATATCATTGCTACTGGTAGCTCCAATCGGCAGCAAGCTCCGATACAAGATTAACCATCCATGGACCCAAGGGGATATCCATCATTACTTGACCGACCTGAGCTTTGAAACCAGGCCACTTGTATCCGAGGCCACCGTTCTAACCGTTACGCTATTTCCCCTCCCTACCATAAATATAACATGCACCTGCCAGTAGGCAATGCACTAAGACAGAAAGAGTATATTTTTAAATCTATCTCTCTAACTGTCACTGCAAATACTCAGTGCACAGTGAGATAGATAAATATGCATCTCTCTCACTGTGCACTGCCTATTGGCAGGTCCATTTTATAAACTCTTCCACATATACTTCTATCTTCTGCTTTGCCATTTGTATCCACATTCGATTAGGTTATTAAATCATCCAGCATCCTAAGTCTCGCTTCTTCTTCTGACATTATTTTCTTCCATTCTTCCTCCAATTACCTCTTTAAAAAAAGCTAAGGTTAACGTCAGTTTCCTCACTCGAAAGCGACGTCAGTGACGGGCGAGCCCAGGATTTGAACCCACACATACTGATCCGCGGTCGAGTATCTTATCGACTTCGCGAAGTCGGTTTAGTAAACCATCCTGTCTTATAATGTGAAATATGCGGTTATTTTTTCTATTCATTATGCTATTAATCAATAATTGTCTATTTGTGCCAACCCTATTTAGCAATTCTTCGTTTGCTATTTGGTCAGTCATTTTGATCTTCTTCGTCTTTTCCAAATACACATTTCGAACTCTTCTAGTTTCCGAATATCATCCTTCTTTAACATCGATGGATGTTTCGCAAATGTTCGCGGTACCCGAGGGTCAGATTGAAGATACAATCTTTATCCGCATGGATTTAATCAAACTTTTTTAGTAATTTTTTCTTCTTACTCAGAATCTCCTTTATTTGCGCAATTCTACATTTTATTTCTGTACGTTTCACATATCCCATCTTCTGTTGACTTCAATCCCAAATATTTGAAGCTCTTTACCTGCTTTAGCTTCGCACAGTCTATTGATAAATTGACCCTTCCTCCATCTCAGACAATCTCATCACTTAAGTCTCACTAAAATCAACTTTAGACATATATTTTTATATGCAGTACTGTTCACTAATAATAATAATAAAGGTTTAACGTCCGTTTCCTCATCCAGGGATGACGTCAGGGACGTCCCCAGCAGCACACATCACTACAGATCAATTCACCCAGATCAATCTGCAAAATAAATGTGCTTGAGTAAGGTCCTAAACGAAAGCCAGACCAGTGATCAAAAAAATGGTAAAGGTAAATTGATTATGTCTATGGTGGGAAAAGGTAAGTCTTAAGCTTGCTAGAGAATTTGAAAGAGAAAAACAAGAGCGAAGATTAGCAGGTAAGGAGTTCCAGATTGTGGGCGCTGTTTAAGAAAAAGAACGTCTGCCCAGTGATGTGAGAATATTTGGAACAGAGAGAAGATTGGCATCGGTGGAACGAAGTGCACGTGAGGAACGATAGGGAAGAAGAATTTCAGATGTAAGTAAGAAGGCTTGCCAAATCGCAAAGTTTTGAAAGTTAATAGAGCTATTTTATATTTTATGCGTTGATTAACAGGGAGCCAGTGAAGACTGCGAAGTAGAGAAAGAGAGCGAAATTCTTATTATTAATTTTGATTATTCATTCTTATTATGAATGTCTTAATAACGTAGGGGTAATGTCATAAAGTTTTAAATGACTCAGATGACAAATCCTGGGGTGAATTGAGCCCTAGTGGGTTCGAATCCCAGCCGCATGGATCTGAGAGTAAAATCTCGGACATTCACTGGATTGGTTATACGGAAAATGGAGTAAATTGCTTAGCGGTTTAAACATGCGGTATTAAAAAGTAATAGATATCAACATCGTTGATCATTTCAATATAGTGCGTGTTTACTTTACATTCTGTCTACAAATTTTCTGTAAACTAGCTTCGGTATTGATACTTGTTATCATAACTTGATCATAGCCAAATCTTACATATGCTTACATATAATTTATATTCCTTTTTCGGTGTTTCCCATTACTTTCATCATATTTGTATATGATGAAAGGCAATTTTCATGTGCATAATGTAATAGGCCGAGATACATATACTCTACACTGCAAACATATAGGCCTACACTATACACTATGAACATATACACTAAGCACTCTAAGCATATACACTATACACAGTTCAGTTTGCATGAACATTGTGCATAAACCAGGTTCAACAAATTTCCGAGCTTTACGCTAACAGAGATTGGATTCAAAACTGTGGTTTTACATTACGGGTCTCGACTAGGAATGTTTGTTTTTAAAAAGATTTTAGAGTATAGCTTTTTGAAAGATATATTTATATAAACATACAATGAAAATATGCGCTACTCAAATAATTAAAGTATTTTTGTTTTTGTTAAGATGAATAAAAACAATTCTTTATGAGGTTCTGCTGATCCCGATACCAATTGATTGCAAATGGCAGATGATAAAAAATTAATCTAATGATTAGATCATCACCCCTCCCCTCGCTTCTGTTATATCCAATAACGACATTTTGGCAGACGTGTGGAGCATAGAATTTGTCAGCTATAAGACATAATTGACAAATTCTAATATTAAATAACACAGTAAAAGTCTTAAAGATATCACTAATAGTAGCATGCCTTATATCTCTCTAAGTGCACTGCCCACTATCAGGTCCTTGGTATATAAAACCTCCCCTCTTCTCAGTCTTCCGTTTCTCTTCATGTCCACATACCAGTGGACAGTCATCTAACATGATAATATTATACCATTATATACGATGATATACCATACCTTATAATATTAATATGTGAACATTGACGAACTAGTGTTTGTAACTATTAACTTTACATTTAAACTTCTTTGTAATATATCAATGGTTCAAACCGTTACATCAAATTACTGCCGTTTGTCCAAGAAACTGATAAGAAATGTATTAAGAAATAGGAAGAAGAGTTGGATAGGACACATTCTAAGGGAGAAAGTCTATTAAAAGAGGTCATTGAAGGTAAAATGAAAGGAAATACAGGCAGAGGCAGGCCGAGATTAGGTATTCTGAATGACTTAAGGATCAACTCATATTTGGAAATGAAGAGGAAAGCGGAAAACGGAGAAGAATGGAGGCGCTATATGCCATGGACCTACCAGTAGGCAGTGCACTAAGAAAGAGGCTTCAATTTATATTGGCATATTTCATTTTTATTATAATAATCGATAAGGTATTAAAGATGACAGCTTAATTTCTTCAAATGAATTACAAAAGAAAAGTTCGAAGTTAGCCTTTCATGGACCTGCCAGTAGGCAGAGCACTAAGGGAGAGGCTTCAATTTATATAGGCATGTTTCATTTTTATTATAATAACCGATAATGTATTAGCAGCTGACAGCTTAATTTCTTCTAATTGTTGTTAATATTGTTGTTATTATTTAAAAATGAGATATGAAAGAAAAAATTCGAAGTTAGCCTTTCTTGCGTTCTTCAATTTTAAATTTTTATTAATCTTCAATTTATGTAGAAATATTTGCAAATAATGCAGAAAACGTTTGTTGCCTTCATCGAACAATTACAACTATACGCTGGCTATGCGCTACCTAAGAGAGTAAGGTCAGCCAGAAACAGTAAAGTTTTGCTGTCATAATGCTTCCGGCGGCAGTTGATGGATCCGGTATCATGTGGAGGTCTGATTAAAACACATCAGGCGCGATATGTCGGCAGAATATTCAAGCATTAGAAAGCATGTGCAGCTACTTCTGAAGACAGTTTAGTTCAATTCATGGTTCAGCGGTTAGGCCTTACGGTTGAATGGATTTTTGAGTGATAAGTTAGCTAATGCATCTTAGTTGCTGTCGGTGGTATCTCGTAACTCACTGAGAGTTGAAGTAGCTTATCCAGTGGACCGCTTGATAATGATTTAGTTGTGCAGTAGATGCTCTAAACTGACCGAGAGAAAATTCATGGCAAAGGATGAATTCTTAACACAAGTGTACAGAGTGTGCTTTGAAATTCAATCTATTTCTCACTCCCGTATTACATTTACATTTACACATTCAAGCTTAAAATCTGCTTTCACACTACCAAAAGAGTACCCAGTTTGAAAAAAAAATCACTTCACAAAGGCTATGCGTGCCTTATCCAAACTTTAATGTAGGCTTGAGATGGAAGATAATGTGTTTTCTGCAGTGGTTTCCCTGTAACTTCCTTAGTTTTTATTTAGTCTTTACATTATATTCTTATGATCAATGGAGTCTATGGTAGCTATATTCTTCAGTCATCCTGAACCAACGGTGAAAATATCATCTCTGAAATATCACCAATTAATTATGACTAAAATATTTGTTGAATTTTAAAAATAACGCTATCTGATTGCAACACTTTTGTAGAATCTTTGCATTTCCTTGAATGTTTGTCATAGCTGTACTTCATTATACCAATGCTTTCGCTTCACAGTGTTTTTTAAATATTTATTGTAGAAATACATTCTTTCGTTCATATTAAACCGCTTTGTAGAATTCGTTGCATTATAAGCTAATGATTATAAATGTAAAAAAGGTTCAGTACTATTTCAGATTTTGTCAATCAGTGAATTATGCTCCACTTCAAGAAATGTGGCTTCTGAGGTTGGTGTGCGACACTGTAGACACGGCATAGGCTTCGCTACGTGTATGAGTGAATTTAATGAGTTTGAAGTGGATGACTGATAAAAATTATGAATATGACCACAAGTGAGAAATCTGTTTTGTTTCCACATAGTTTCATATAGTAATCACATCAATGAACATGTGGCAAAATATTAAACATTATCAGAATCTAGGTAATAAATGCAATAAGTAGTGTTTTATAGCAACGAAGCAAAAATACTTCGTTACAAGTAAAAAGTACTCAACCGATACTTTTACTTGTAGCGAAGAAGCCTATTTGCCTGGGTAATTTTTACTTGTAACGAAGTAATTTTTGTAGTACTTTTTACTTTTACTTTGCATACGTGGAACTGAAAAAGTCGCGTTACTTTTGAAAAATTGCGGATATGGCAATCCCCAATTTTTTTAATACATAGCAAAATATCATACCCACCTGCTTTTAGTTTGGTTTTGGTAACAGTAGTATGACGTAGATCCAACGTTTTTTATATCAACCTAGACTTATTGTACATTGGCCTACAACATTTCAATAATTTTGCTTTGAAATTTCTTCTCATAGTATAGATCAGTGGTTCCCAACCTGCTTACCTCAACGATCCCCATATATTCCGTTCAGGTGGCGACCCTTGAGCTATTTTAGCAGTCTTCTTTTTTAATGTTAATCGTCATATAGCGGCTAGACTACTTCTTTCAGCCCAGAGACGTGAACAATAATGCCGAGAATCAAGCGATACAGATATCCAGCTCTATATGTATATAATATATTATATATATTTATATATATATGTATATATATATATATATATATATATATATACTTTTTCTCTATATTATATATATATATATATAATATATATATATATATATATATATATAATATATATACTTTATTATATATGTGCTTTTCTATTGTAGAAATTACTAACAGGCCAGGCAGTTACTCTGATTTGGTGACACCGAATCAAGATGTAAGCGACCCACGTGTTGATAATCCCTGCTGTAGGAGATTTACGAGCATAAATTTCAAAGCTTAATTATAGAAATAAGTCCTTTGATCTACGTCATACAGCGTTAATTATAGAAATAGAGCCTTTGAACTACGTCATGCAGCCGTACCGGTTATTTAGTTGTGCTGCTATAATTATGACAAAGAGACGGAATGAATGACTGACAAACTGTTTGAGTCTGGAGTTTCTAAAGATTATTAATGGAAAGTTTTAGTTTTAGATGTACTTTGTGCACATTATCTGAATTTATCTCTCAAGAACTACTTTGCATAGGCCTCTCAATAACTAGGCCTACTTTGCATAGGCCTATGTACAAATATCTATAGTAATCTTTTAAGTATTTTAGCTTATATTCAGACAATTGCATTCTGTAATGGCCTAAATATAATATAAATCTCAGCTATTTTACAAAATACTAGATACAGAGACTGAGAGAGAGAGAGAGAGAGAGAGAGAGAGCGTGTCTTAGTTATCCATGCTACTTTAAATTTAATTCTGGAGGGGATCAAAATATAATGTAGTATTTGTTAATTTTAGAGAAGCATGTGCAAGTGTATCGAACATTATTTTAGTTCAGAAACTTTAGACGCGAGCTTAAATTTTCATTAGCCTTATTTTCAAATTTTCGTTTTTAATTAGAATAAAATCAAGCTATTTTAAACTAATTTGAGACCATGTAAAACGATTCTTTCAATGTATATATTTGGTTTCTTTAAAAAGTATGAGTACTTTTACTTTTTACTCAAAAGTACTACTTTTTTTGTCGAGTACTTTTTACTTTTTACTTAAGTAAAATTCTGATCAAGTACTTTTTACTTTTACTGTTACCAACCATTACTTTTACTTTTACTTAAAGTATTTTGCTGAGTACTTTTTACAACACTGGCAATAAGTCCTGTAAGTGCAGTTGTTTTGCACCACACGTCTGACAAAAAAGTCGTAATTGAATGTAACGGAAGGGAGGGGGAGGGGTGATGATCAATTTGCAGTACAATAAAAATAGTATATTAAAAAATTATTTAACTTTCAAATTCCATACTTAATAATAATAATAATAATAACAATAATAATAATAATAAAGGTTTAACGTCCGTTTCCTCATACAAGGATGATGTCAGGGACGTCCTCCCATCACATGTCACTACAAAATCGATTCACCCCAAACGTAATTTATATAGTACTATGTATACTCATACACAATTGCAAGATTTAATATAATTCACCTTTAATTACACCTTAATTGTTCGACAGAAATATCTTTGGAAACGTTTTTCTTCACATTAATATGATAAATACTATAGGCTATAATTTGTCAACTATTTTACAATACTGAGCATGCTGGGAAGGAATGCAAGGCATGCTGAGAAAGATCTCAATACATCACCTTCTTCTTCTTCTTTAGTCCACTTCCAAGTGGCAGGTCTAAGGTACACATTCATACTCAAAGTCTGTTTTATCGCTCCGTAAGAGCACTCCTTAGATCAACAAGTTAATCCCTTCATTCAAATTAGTTTGTTAGATGGTAGCATGGAATGTTAGCAGGAGGTATTGACCACTACGGGTTCATCTGGAAGATCTTCTTCTTCAGTGCGCTGCCAAGTGGCAGGTTCAAGATACACATTCATACAATCATACTCTGCTTTCTTGCTCTATAAGAGCACTTCTTAGATCAACAAATTAATCCCTTCATAAAGTCTATACCTTATCCATACCACATGTAACCTATAGCTTGGGAAAAGCATAGCTTCTGAGATGGTTTGCCGTTGCTTTCCTTAGTTAATAGGATTAATTGCATTTAATCCTGGTTAAAAAATTTCATAGTGAGGTGGGTTCCCTCTAGCCATCCTAGCTCCTGCCTTAGTCGCTTCTTACGAGCACACAGCAGATTGTTTGCGTTTGCCCTATTCCGCAGTGGTTCGACCACACCCGAGCACAACACGGGTAAGTAGGTAGGTTGTAGTGTGTTTAACGTCAAGGTTCAGAAGCACAAGGCTTCTCTTCAAGACGACTCGACACACTCGAGCTACCGTAACAAAGATTAAGCTAACACGTGTAGTGTGTGTTTATCCCCTCTTGTTTGCGCAGAGGTGGAAGGCTAGTTACTGAAACGCAGTTTGCATTTCACTTCTAGCCTCCTTAAATTATTATGCATCATCTATTCCACGGCAACGGGCGGTGTGTCTACAGTATGTTGCTTCCGTTCGTCGTTGTACGTTCACTAGATGTGTTTCCACCGGAGTTGCTTTACCGGCTCATGAGGGTTGTGAGCTGCAGGAGTTCTGTCATGAGATCATTGTCACCGAAGCGCTGCAGAGTTTGTGACTGCAGCTGGCTTAATCTCTCTTCTAGCGTTTGAAGTCCAGAGGCTTCATGTAGAGATCGGATGCTTGTACGTCGGCCTTCGCGGAGCGCCGTCCTTATTGCTGAGTTCTGGACTCTCTGGAGCTGTAATAGTCGAGTCTTGTTGGTGTCGGCAAGGACGACGCTCACGTTCTCTAGCACCGGTCTGATGTACTGTTGCACCGGTCTGATGTACAGTGTCAGCAGAGTGTGAGATTTGGTGCCCCATCCCTGACCGCTGATCTTCCGCAGTAGAGGGACGCGCTGAAGGGCTGATTTAATTCTTTGCTACAGGGACTCCGGAGGGTTAGGTTTTTATCGAATGTTACCCCCAGCATCGTCATTTCATTTTTGGACTCTATTGTCTGGCCAAAGAGCTTCAGTGAGACCTGTTTCTATCTGGCATTGAATGACACCAATTGAGTTTTTGCTGGGTTTATTTTTATCCTCCATTTCGAGCACCAAAGTTCGATGTCGTCCAGAGCCCTTTGCAGTCTGAGGCATGTTCTCTTTGGATTTTTGTCGGACGTCCAGAGTGTCAAGTCATCAGCAAACTGGCTGACGCGGCAGTTGTTGACTGGATTAACTGGGACGTCGTTAACATAAATGAGGAACAGCAGAGGGCTCAGGACGCTTCCTTGCGTGGTGCCTGCGCTGAGTTTGACGAGTTAAGAGAGCTCGCGTTCGCATCTGACGCTGATGGTACGGTCTGACAGCAGCCGCACAAGCTTGTGCGGTAGATCCATGGTACTGATTTTGTGTCTCAGACCGTCATGTCAAACAGCGTCGAATGCTTTCGCGACGTCAAGTGAGATTGCTGTGGTGGTCCATTTCCGTTCTTTGGCAAGTTGGGCTTCCTTTCCAAGTCTGTAGATGTGCTCGGATGCTTCCTTGTTGGTAAGGTAGGCTCTTTGTCATTTGCTAAAGAAGCCCGTTTCACGGAAGTGGAGATGAATTCTGCTTGCAATAATTTTTTAGAATAGCTTGCCGATTGTTCTGAGGAGACTTATTGGTCCCACGTTTGTTGGGATTTTGTGATCCTTATGTGGTTTGGGGATCATCACACCGATAGCATCCTTCCAGTCTGCGGGGAAGTAGCCTGTGGTGAGACACATCGTGTACAGCTTTGCCAGCTCTTGGAGCGAAGTTTGTGGGCTTTGTTTGAGCATGGCGTAGCTTATTTCGTCGCGGCCAAGTGCAGAGTTGGATTTGCACCGTTTCACTGAAGACTATATTTCAGATACATCTATGGAGTCTACTAAAATGCTGTCATCTCCATATTCGGGCGAAGGTGGGAGTGAAAAATCTGGAAGAAATAGGTCTGACTTGGGGTTGACTTTCGGACAACAGCGTGTTTGTGCAGTATTCCGGGCCTTCGTGAGTCTTGTGAATTCCTTCCAGACTTGAGGCGAAAACGTTGGCCGTTTCGAGTACACTTGTGGTTATAATACCTCTGTCGTCCAAGACTCGAGTCTGGCGATGAGCTGAGCCACCAGCGCCGGTCAGGGTCTTAAATTTCTGCCAGAAGTTTTTCCCATTTCTTTCGTCTAAGCTCGCGGTGGCTTCTTCCCAGTTTTGCCGCTTTTAATTTTGGATCGCTGCCTTAACCTTGCGCGTGATATTGATGTTAGAGTGTTCTGAAGGCCGGGTCAGCAGACTTTTGACTCAATCTTCGGAGCTTGCGCTTGAGTCTGATAAGTTGCAGAGTTTCTTTGCTCACTCGGAACATTCTGTCTTTAACTGTGCTTTTTGGGCAAGCCACATCGATAGCACTAGTGATCGATGAGGCTATGCTGCGACAGCATTCGTCTATGGATAGTTTGTCGGTGAGAGGCAAGTGACTGAGCAAATCAGCTGAGGAGTTAAGCAGTTCGATGAACCTCTGCCAGTCACATCTTGACAGAATGCGAACCTGTCTCTCAGGAATGTTTTCGTGTTGACGGCTGCTCCGTGATGAAGGCTTCATCGAAGCTGGAGAAGGAGGTGAACTGGCAGATGATCGCTGCCTACATCTTCGCCCACGTGGATGTCTG
Organism: Enchytraeus crypticus; assembly: GCA_905160935.1. NCBI lineage: Eukaryota > Metazoa > Annelida > Clitellata > Enchytraeida > Enchytraeidae > Enchytraeus > Enchytraeus crypticus. The sequence goes on from CAJHZI010000462.1 coordinate 544,172, forward strand.
AGATGAGAGCAGCTATTCTACGCGAGGCTATGAAGTAGTCAACTAATTCAGTGTATCCGTTTTGGACGAAGTGCAGTGTCGTTTGATCGGGCTCGTTGCAGACAATGAGCTTGTTCTGTTCAATGAAGTCAAACAGTTGGTTGCCTCGAGCGATGGTTTGGCGGCTTCCAAAGAACTGGTGTTTTGCGTTGAGGTCACCAGCGATGATTATCTCAGCGTAGCCATTGGTGAAGTGCTCGAGGGCGGCCGTGTTCAGCTCCATGTCTCTGTCTGGTGGGCAGTAGTAGGCTACTACTATCGCTATCTTTTTGTTACCTGCTGACATTTCAATGGCTGCCATGTCGTCAATGTCAGGCGAGATATCGACGAAGGTAGAAGCTTTGATGATAAGAATGGCCACCCCACCACCTCAGACTTTGCCGTCGGCTCTATCTCGACGACATGCCAGCTTGTAGCCGGCGAACCTAGGCATCGGTCTGTTGTAGAGTTTCGTCTCGTTGAGTAGAACAATGTCCGGTTTGGTGGTGGTATTCTTGTAGCTCTGTCAGTCTGCTGCGGAGGCCATTGACGTTGATGTGGATCAGGTGGAGCTTATCCATGTTGTGGCTTGGATGTGACATTTGGATTCCTGCAGGGCTTCTTGTTGTTGAACGTAAGGGAGAAGACCTGTTCTCCGTAGATGCTGCATTTGTAAAGGTGAGCTATGTTTTGTGCCACATCGTTGCAGACATGCGATTCGCTCACCTTTAGGTTGAGTCTCTTGATGAGTAGTGAAGCGATGGTAGTGGCCATAGCGCAGGCCATTCGCAGGTGCATTCCACCACGTCACCTCCTTTTTGACGGCGCTCGCGTACGACAGCTTCGTTGTCTCTTGAAGCCTTTTCTCGTTTTGAAAATGTGGGCAGCTGTAGTCGGAGGCGCTGTGCTCACCCCCGCAGTTGGCGCAGACTGGTTTAACTGCAGTGCATTCGTTGTGTTTGTGCTGTTGACCACATTTCCTGCACTGCAGTTGGCCAGTGCAGTCCTTCGCAAGGTGAGCGAAGCCCTGGCAGTTGAAGCACTGTAGAGCCATTTGACGCGACTCATATGTGACCACGCGGTATGTTTGGTGGCCGATGAAGGTGGCCGTCCCTAATGACTTGGAATTTGTCGTCTTTTGACTGGCATAGCATTTTAACCATCCAGGTTGCTATGCCATTGAGCCGTGCTGAGACGATCCTCTAACAGGGACGCTGCAGCTCCATGGAGAGGTCTGCTTCCTCGATGGAGGGGTTGACCCCTAGGACAACGGCGAACAGGTCGACCTTTTCGGAGGCGCCGGCACGTTGCTTGGTCTCCCTAAGTTTGTAGCCTGGGCTTAGCTTGGTCTGGAGGAGTCTTTGCTTCCCCTCGTCAGTCTTGGGGAAGAGCAGAACCGTGCCGGACTTTGTTGTCAGCGTTCTGCTGATGTCCTCGGCGTGGCCTTTTAGGAGGTTCTTGATCTTCGGAGGGTTGGTCCGGTCGGCTTCCTCTATTACTTCCAAGACCAAGGGCCTGGGTTTTTGGACTCGTGCCGTAGTAGCTGGTGTTGTAGCATCGATGCTGGTTCCTGGCTTTGATACTCTGGCCCTTTTCTTCCTTGTGACCAAGGTGTATTCTGCTTCCTGGGGGGTTGCTGTTACTGGATTCATGTTTACGGCAGGGTCGCCATTGGAAGTTGGTGGGCTCTGCTTGGCCTGGTCTTTTTCTCTTGCTTTCCGGGCCTTCTTCTGCCCCGGTGAGTGCTTGCTCGGATTTTCCACGTTTTCTTGATCTCTTCGGAAGGACGCCGCGGTGGATGTACCCAGGTTTGTTGGCCTCGTCTCGTCTGTGTTCTTTCTCTTCCTGTTGCTGGTAAGGTTGGGCTGATTGGCGGCTGAGGCTGCAAGTCGCTCTTCTTCTTCTACTCCGGCGAGCAGAGTCAGGAGGGCCTCCTTGAAGCTGACAAGGTTTTCAGCCCCAGTGGCTCTTTTAGCCAGCTCTTCAGTCCGCTAGCCGTTGGGCTGCGAATGCCCAGAGTGGGCTAGATGTCTAACTTGACAGAAAAATATCTGTCTCTGTTTAAGTTTGATCTGTCACTAAATAAACTAATTTTAGGCTATTATAGCGTTACTAAAGCACAAACTAAACCTCCAGAGCTTACTGAAAATATAATCTTTTAATTAAGCACACAATCTAAAATTCTACTTATCGTAAGTATCCTGTGTAGTAGTAATCCAGCGAAGTAAAAGTGTATGAATGTGAAGTCAATCATCCGTCTCTCTCTCTCTCTCTGAAGTCATGAAGTATAGCCACAGTGAATGAATGTTAAGCTAACACGGGGACAATATATAACCTATGTACCGATTTATCACACGAAGTCGCATTGTTTACTTTAAATTCAATTTTGTAATTAAATTTACATTACCTTCCATAAATTTCTAATTCTAACTACTAGATGTTTCTAAAATATATTACACTATCATAAACTGACCAAATTTATTATTATACAAGCGTATTTTCACTTAAACATTTAATCCAAAATAATTTGTATTATTTACCAATGCAAAATAATCGCTCCCTCAGTCGACTGAACACTATTTAGCAAATTCTTCGCCCTTACCCTGCACTTGTTTACCTCCACAGCTTATTATACATTTCTATTCAATAGATTGCGAAACTATATTTATACGTGCTTTTCTATATCACTGACAAAGCAAAAATTTAATAGGTACCCTAACATAACATATATTTTCTAATCAGAAAATGTCAAGTATCGCACTAAAACAAATCTAACAGTCCTCCAGAGGTCTAAATATGATCTATTTTATCTGGGCACCAAATATCAGGTGATGTCTTATCACAGCAGAATCAAGACGCACAAAACACAAGCGACATCCTGAAATGTACTAAACTAATCCATGGATTTGTATCTGACCTCGTACACTGAACCGTATAGCGAGTTATTGTTAGAAGCTTGGGTTAGCTCATTAAAGATAACCGGTAATGCTTCTTTAATTGGTAGACTTCTGGTGTTTTGTGGCATAAAATACTGTAACTCAGGGGCGGATCCAGGAATTTTTTAAGGGGGGCCCAAATTTTTTTGAGAATGTACGCATTTATTGCTTACGCACCCGCCTTTTTCGGGACATGTGTCAATTGTCGCTGTGGGGGGGGGGGTTAAATGTTTTCATTACTGCGCTCGGCTAGTAGAGTAAGTGTATCGTACCCCCCCCCCCCCCCACTCACACTCATACCCGTACTAAAGTGAGAGAAAACTAAATATGCCTAAAATAAATCCTACATTTTTTTTGGAAAAAAGTAGGCTAATTTTTTCACCTCTGAAGAAATTCAGCAAATCTGGACGAATTGGAAAAGTGCCCAAATTTTGATGAGAGGGGGGGGCTTAAGCCCCTTTTAGCCAAGGCTGTTTGCACCACCTCTGCGGGACAGAGTTCAAATTTTTGCTAGCACCCTTTTTTCCTCTTATACAGTGGTTAAAGCGAAAATTGAGAGCTAGTGAAACGGTCAACATTTTCCGGCCCCTTCCATTTATAGGGCTCCTAGTATACAAAATATGGGCTCTTAGTCCCATATTTCAAAAAAATTGATCTAGTAGAACTGAGTTCCCTCTCGTACCCACCCTCCCCACCCAAACCACTACCCTTACAAACTTACTGATACATAGAAATTACCATAGAAACAATGAAAATATAGTTTTAAAATTTTTATCGCCGGGCCTATGGGGGGCTGGGCCCAGTGGATCCGCCACTGCTGTAACTTATCATTTCTCCCCATATATGATAATCTAGATTGTTAAAATCAGGAAAAATGGAGGTTTACTCGATGATTATTATGACTCGATGACTCGAAGAAGCTCAACATTAAAAGTCACCAGTGGATGTGTATCCATGCACTAAATTACGTAACCCATACTTCAAGTAGTCACTAGTGTGGACCCGATTTGTGAGTTATTGCGATGCCTTATATTTTCCAGCCTAATAAAATCGCTGATCTATAGGGCCTACTAAGCATGCGAAATTCCAAAAGTGGTCTCTGTTACTTTAAATGAAAGCAATGGATCAGTAAAACTATCCCGGGCACAGTATACTTCAGTGATACAGTTGGCCTATTTAGGCCTACACTCCATTCGTATCAAAACGTAGACCAAAGTATGGTATGACTCGACTAGTACGGCTCGTACTATCATAAAATTTGGTAGAAACGCGTTGAATTGGGCCACGAATTGGATCGATTCATGATATACTAATACACACCGACATCAAGTACGAAAGAAACAGATTGCATTGCGTGCATATATATATATATATATATATATATATATATATATATATATATATATATATATATATAGATATATATATGTCATACATATTATACTGTATATACATGTATATAATATACATGTATATAATATACGTTATATATACTATACATGTATTATATATATGTTTATATATATATATATATATATATATATATATATAATATATATATTATATATATATGTGTGTGTTTTTGTGTGTACATAATTAGTAATACAGTAATACACACACACATATATATAATATTATATATATATTATACTTGTAATATATAATATAATATAAGTATATATATATATATATATATATATAAATATATATATATATATATATATATAATATAATATATATATATATATATATATATATATATAGTAATGAAACGTACCTGAGGGTCAGTTTCATAGTGGTTGTTGTGTGTTTATATGACCTTTGGACTATTCGTTGCTACTATTGTATCTGATTAAGTGGTTTAACCTTTGAAACAAGTTTCCTTAGAACAATTACATTAGTATCGTGTGAATGTCTCCCTTTTAGTGTGTATGCTTGTATGTTTGAATGTATGTCTTTCGGATATATAAGGTGAGTTCATTTAGCAGTCCGGCTCTCTAGGTCTTTTAGTGCTCAAGGTAACAGGGTAACAAGGTAACGAAGTATCGAACGCTGTATAAATATTTAAAATTTATAAAGATATTTTTGTGTATTATTAGAGTATGATACGCAATAGATACTGTAGATAATATAAGTGTTCATGTATTTATGACAGTTTTATTCTTGTTCGTCTCTCAATAGTCTTCTGTAACAGTCCCCCACACAACCTCACATCTCGTAGGTAGGACCCATGGCAGTTAGCAGACCCTTCGCGTATTGAGATTTGAACCCGGCTAACCGTTTCGTGAAACTCAGAGCCCACTTTTATAACTTGGTGGCACGTATGGTCTACGAATTTATGATGTGAGGTTTGTTGGGGGGGTCATACAAAATTGTAAGAATTACGTAGGCATGAGAGAGTAAATTATTAATTTCAGAACGAGAATTGAATTGTGACATTAAAATTGAGAGTCCAGCGGCAATGATGACATTGCCACTGGACTCTCAATTTTAACGACACAATTTATGAGATGTATAATGCTATTATTAAGACGTAGAGTAATTTGAACAATACTGTGAACTGAAGGGTTGAATATAATAGAGAATATAAATGAGTGTGCAATAGGAATTGAAGTGTACTGAACAGTGACTAGTGAGACTTTATATATCGACTGCTTACTGATACCTGTGCGTGAGTTTGTATGTTTTAGAAACTTTACATATATATATATATATATATATATATATATATATAACGTACATTAAAATTACTAAACGATTCGTGACCCGACATGCGCTACACCCTATGCCACCGAAGAGGAGAGCAGCCTATCGACCAGCCCTGGACAGTGACGGTGAGACGGCCGGATAAGCAGCAGCGATGGACTGCAGTCAAGCTCTGTCTTCTACAGATAACCATACTAAATGTTATGAGGCGCTAAATGTTCTAGAACGCGTGCTAACAGCAACAAGTAGTATTAGTTCCTAGAGTCAAATAGATTTCTAAGGATTTCTCGGATTTCGTAATGTCAATTTCTAGTCTTAAACCGTTCTCAGCTGATGGTTCCCAGAATCCAGTAATATTTATCGAGAAATTGGTGTGGCATCTCGCTGCTCAGAGGGGTTTAACGGACCAAAATGAATTGGTGAGAGCAGTTGAATTTTTAGACCCAGATGTCTATATGTGGTTTCGTGCTCTCTCGAAGACTGGAAAAATACAATCGTTTGGAGACTAGGAAAGCATTTCTAGATAATTATCACGTAACGGCAGTGGATAAACACAATAAGGTCGCTAAATTGTTCAAAGTCACCCAAAGCAAAATCAAAATGTAGATCAATTCATTACAGAATTGAAAGTAATAGCCCTAGATACAGATGCAGAACCAGAATTGCTAGTTTCCGCGGCCTTGGATGGTCTCCGACAAGACATTCGTAGAACCATCCTGCTCCATGAAGTGAAAAATTTGGATGAAATCCAATAATGGGGTAGGCTATGTGAAACAGTCAATGATTCACAATCAAATAGTAATGATCAGTTGACAAGAATGTGTCTTCGAATAGACCAAAGATTAGATTCCTTAGGGAGAGCTAGTTTAGCGCAGTGTGCTCCTTTAGTGAACACAAGAGAGCGTAACAGGTTACCGGAGAGTAACAGACAATGTTCGCAGAGGTTACGCGATGAAAATGCAGATGCGCCGTTAAATGGTAGCGACACGAGACCACACAGCAGATATAATAGTCATTCAGTTCATCTTAACAACCATGGATATCATACAACTGGAATTCCACAGTTTAACGTTTGTTTTCGGTGTGCCAGAAGACACACTCCTTCAGATTAATGTGTCGCGATGGGTCAGAGATGCTTCAAGTGCAATAGAATGAACCATTTAGCCAGAGCGTGTAAGTCGAGGGTATTTTCAAATTGACTCGACCTGACGTACTCTCATCGTAGGCCACTGACGAGACATTTTAAAAATTCGAGTCGGTCTACAGGGATAATGATAATTGTCATAATGGTGTTCATGATATAAATTGTGTGCGCACTGATAATGAAAATGTAACTAGCTTGATTAGAGTACAATTGGGCGGAAATTTTTCTAGAATAATTCTTGATAGCGGATCTAGTATATGTGCTGTTAATGGCAAATTCTTACAATCTATTCCGCATGAACGCCTTTCATTAGATGAAAGCGATTATCAATATATGAGAGGCGCTAACACGAACATAATTCCTATTCTTGGAAAGGTCCTTTTACGAGTGAAATTTCAGGATGTTGAAGTAGAACAAATGTTTTTGATTATACAGAATTTCGCTGTATGTGCACTCTTAGGAATTTGCGCTTACAAACGCTCTAATATAGTCACTGATTATTCTAAAGAGATCGTTTCAATGTTGGACGGTAAAGTTAAATTAAAACTAGTTCCGGAAAACCGCTATGTTGGCTATCTTAGAGTTCTGAGTAAGACTGTACTTAAACTCGGTCTTTAACGTCTGTTTCGGTGTACTCTCCTGTTGTGAATGATTCAGTTTCTTTATTTATTGCTAAATATTGTGGTCGAAAATATTGTACAAATGTTGCGTCGAAACCTGTTCTTTCTGTTTCTGCAAGCTATACTGACAGTACAGTCAGCACAGATAAATTTATATTTAAGGACTCGAGTGTCAATACGGAGTGTCATGCGATGACAGATAGAGATAGTAATACGGAGGAGAAGCTAGTTCGTAATGCGATGATACAGACGGACTCGATAGCATTTAGTGAGATAGAATGTCAGACTGACACAGTAGTTAAGAATAGAAGCGAAGACGTAGTTTACAGAAGTAAAAAGAGGACCAATTCAGATACAGCTACTAATCAGATAATAAATAATGATACAGTCAATCCGGTGCATTCAGATAAAAGCGAGACAATTAGCAGTAACTTTTATGAGTTTATGAGTAGTAAAGTAAAGAATAGAAGCGACGACATAACACATAGAGATAAAGAGGCGACCACTGCAGAGCCAGCTAATTATCTGACAAGTATTAGTGAAATGAACAATAGCAGCGTTGTGAAAAGAAGCGTTACGCGTAGAGATGCGTTAATTGACTCAGTTAACAATGAACATTTGATAGATAATTATAGTAGTGAGAATAGAAATTCAGATTACTCAGTGAAAATTAAAGAGGCAACTAAACTCGATACTGGTAGTTCTACTATAGATACGAGCGAGAGTAGTAATCAAAATAATATACACTGTGTTTTTTATAACTGATACCCCAAATTGTTTTAACAGTAAAGTCGTAAGAAGTTGACCGATATTCTTGAAATTTACAGTGCTTGACAAGCAGCCAATTCTACAACGCGTAGAAAAATTTCGTTTGAATACCTTTAATAACGTGAAACTTACAATTTCGCGAATAGGTGTGGGGACAGATAAGAAATTTCCAATACTGAATTACGGGCGTGTTACTTTTAGCGTAGATTATCTCTATAAAAAGACCACCTATCACGCAACATAAAATTTTTGCTAATGCTATTTTGCAGAGCAATCATTTCCTTTCAAAATGACGTAAAATACGTGCTGATATGTTCTTAATTGACAACGTTGTTCAACTTTTAATGCATGCATTACATGAAGAGAATAAACGAAGAAGTCATTTTAACTGTGGCGCTAGAGGACGCTGCGGCAGTGTCTGCGGTGATAGCAGTTGTAGCCAGACATGCAATGCATGCATTAAAAGTTCAATAACTTTGTTAATTAAGAACATATCAGCACGCATTTTACGTCATTTTGCAAAGAAGTGATTGTTCTTCAAAATAGCATTAGCTGAAATTTTGTGACGTGTTCGCTATTATTTTTAAAGAGATAATTTTACGCTGCATGTAATAAGCCCATAATACTGTACTGGAAATTTCTTATCTGACCCCTCACCTATTCACAAAACTATAACATTCACGTTATTAAAGATATTCAAACGAAATTTCACTTTGTGTGAAAGAATTGGCTGCTGGTCAAGTACTGCAAATTTCAAGAACATGGGTCCACTTCTTACGACTTTATTGCTAAAACAATTCGGGGTATCAGTTATAAAAATCACAGTGTACATGCAAATAAAAGTAGACAGCCTCGAAGCCAATTAGGTGGTGAGGATAATTTAACGTCAGTTTCGGACACTGAAGTGGACATCAGTGAACCAATGTTAGCCACAAAGAATGCTAGTATAAGCCTCATAACGGAGGTTAAAATAGGGAAATACTATTTTCTTCTAAAAAGATGGCTGAGATTCTGAGACTGTGACCACGAATCCAAAATGAGGGCCTAAGAAGAATGGGCAGAAATCATATTAATCATAGTCTTCTGTAACAGTCCCCCACACAACCTCACATCTAGTAGGTAGGACCCATGAAAGTTAGCAGACCCTTCGCGTATTGAGATTTGAACCAGGCTAACCGTTTCGTGGAACTGAGCGCCCACTTTTATAACTATATATATATATATATATATAAATATATATATATATATATAAATATATATATATATATATATATATATATATATACATATACATATACATATACATATACATATACATTAGACCTGGCGGTTGGCAGTAGTTAGTGCATTAAGAGAGAGAGAGAGAGAGAGGAATTGTAGGCCTATAATACTGGTATGAAATTTCAGTGGCAATGTTACGCCGGCCAACTAAATACATAATCTCTTTCTCTCTCTCTCTCTGTCTCTCTCTCTCTCTGTCTCTCTCTCTCTCTCTGTCTCTCTGTCTCTCTGTCTCTCTCTTAGTGCACAGCCTACTGGCAGATCAATGGTATATAACGTCTCTACTCTTCTCTGTCTTCCGCTTTCCTCTTCATTTCCACATAAGAGTGGGTCTTTAGATCATCTAACATACCTAATCTCGGCCTGCCTCTGCTTCTATTTCCTTCCATTCTGCCTCCTATAACCTATTTTAGTAGACAGACTTTCCTCCCTTAGAATGTGTCCTATCCAACTATTCTTCCTAGTTTTTAATACATTTATCAGCTGTCTATCTGTAACAACTCTCTCCAAAACTTCGTTAATTGTAGCTAATTGAGTCCAGCCAATCCTTTCCATTCTTCTCCATATCCACATTTCCAATTTTCCAATGCCTACAGTATCCTGATATCTCCTTCCTTAAGGTCCATGTTCCACATCCATACAATAGCGAGGTCCAAACCAAAGTTTTCGCAACCTTTAGGCCTATCTTTGTGCCTTTCTTTAAAATTTATGTAAAAGATCTTTCACATTTTCCATCATCGGTTACAGTATTGCCCCAAGTATTTAAAACTCCTTACCTGTTCAAATTTCGTACCATTTATTTTGATATTAACTTCACCTTTACATATAAATTACCATAGAAACAATGAAAATATAGTTTTAAAATTTTTACACTCTCAGAATTTTGGTCTTTTGTATATTAAACGTCATGCCATATCTCAATGCCGTATCATTCAGCCTATGCATTATCTTCTGCAGTCCAGACTCGCTGCCCGCTATCATTCCTTGGTCATCTGCAGATCGTACATCTTGTAACAATTTTCCTCGGTATATATAATAACTTTCCTCATTTTAACAATATTAAAATATTAACAATAACAATATTCATTAACAGAATCTTAATGAACGGCAATGACAAACTACTAAGATAACAAGTTGTTTCACATACCTTTTCTGCCAATTGCAAGTTGTTCAGGAAAGTTAGCCATTGTGATGAGAGATAATGTGACTAGGAAGACAATGGAAACCAAATATGGATAACCGTTTAACATTTCGCTAGTCTAATGCAACTATTTCATAAAATCCGACAGTTCATGAAGTACGCTTCACTCCAAACTATTGGCAATTCCAATACGTTCGTCCATAATTATTTATTAGAATTTTGACACTGATAAGTGCGTACTGCAAAATTTTGTTTATAAAGCTCCGAATGATCATTATGAAATGGACATCCTGCCAGCTTGATATCGAAAGGAAGAATTGTGAGAAACAAAATACGAACAATTCAGTCTAGTTTGCTACAGTACAACTCTCGTTATGAGACCGCTATAACGGCCGGTATCTTGCCACTACAGCGCCGTTGTTGCGCCGCTACAATGGCGCTGTAGTCCCGTTGCAGCGGCCTCAGTGCTCCGTTATAGCGGCCTTGTCGCGGCCAGAACCTGACGAGAATCGCGGGTGATTCTCTGGTTTAGAAGTTGACTTCGCTAGTTATTAAAGCTTAGAAGTTGACTTTGACAGTTATTTAAGACATCGGCTTTGATCATCTGATCTCTTTACACTGCCTCCAGTGGCGCAATGTAATTGTTTGAAAGATTGCTGCAAGAATTTAGTGTAATCTATCAAGAAGACTTACTCTTCATCAATAAAGATACATGTACGAGACTAAATACACTCCGTGATATGAATTTCATTTTGAACTGAAGTCATTTTTGACATGCAATGTGTAATAGCTTCTACTATATACTCTATTTATGTAGTAGTATATTATCATTTACAACATAATTTTATCTGCATATTTACTATATATTATATATATACTGTATATATGTATATATATATATATATATATATATATATATATATATATATATATATATATATATATACAGGCTGCGCATTAAAAAATATCACCAAGCACAATTACGATAGCTTAGCCAATTATTGATATTTCGCCTTGAAATTTTAAGGTTCTTGTAGGAACCTGAATCTACAATTTTTTATCTGAGGCAAAATGAGGACCTGACATCAAATGCTCCAGGGCTTATTTCCTAATAATATGCCTCTAATAATTATTTTGGAATCTTTACCTGTCCTCGATTAGCAGTAGGAATTTTGGCGGGTTCGGACAAAATCGCAGTTTTAAGGCAAATTATACATCACCATGTTTATTTAAAGGCAAATAGCCTTTTCTACCTTGAGCATAACTTGATTATTTACATGCATATGAACTTTAAAAATAGCTGCAGCACTCGAGGTACTGTGCAGCTGAAGGTTTAATAATTAAACTGCTGGAAAAACCCGAGTCACAAATTAAGCTAACCGACGGCCGCTCAACTGCTGTAAATAACATTACATGTATGTAAAGCGAAAGTAAAGGCCTTCATATATTCCTATATACAAAAGCTGATACAGTTTTAATGGTATATTTACTATTAAAACTTTTAATCAATCAAATGATTGTAACTCTAAAACATCCACCAACTATCTTTCCATCGTTTTAGCATAATACATTGTATGATGGTTTGTTTTTTTACCAGCTTCATACATAAATTTGTATAGTGTAACTTCGCCGGTTTCTGTATATTCCAATCTTACACGTTTTGGCTTAGTTCTTATAGCGCTTAAGCGCTCCAATTTCGGGTCTATCACTTTGTTTGCGTCTACCTCTTTTGGTGGATATTTTCTAGGTCTTCCTATTTTTCTTTTAGTCTCCGCTTCTTCCTTTGGTGGGTCCAATTTTAATAGTCCATTTTCAAACGCTAAAAATAACAATTCCGTTTTTCTTGATTTTTCAAGCCGTTTAATTCCCGCATTGATCAACATTTGCTTCAACTGTTTCACCGTTTGAGTTTCCATTTCAAAATATGTAGAAAAATCAATTTAAACCAAAATTAATATTTTATTTTAAAGCTGTCTACTTTAATTTAATTATGTTTGCAAGTTCATGGAATGAGTATCTCCACGAATCATCGCTGAACTTTCAGCAGCTGTTGCTCATTGCTAATACGTGTTGCTTACAGCGTACAGTCTCCTAGGAAGGCTGCAGCAGTCGCCCGCAGTCTCTGCTGCCTTATAAAAAAGTTCATATCCTACTAACGTGTAACATGGCAAGTAGGTCAGTATACATGTACTTTACGATACAGTGAAGATGGCTATATTTAGGAGTACTACAGAACAAAATGATTTTGTAATGGACACTCAAGAGCTACATCGTTTTATGATGGAATCAATACCAGTGGAAAAACGAGACTCGGTTTTGACTAAAGGAAACAGTTATATGAGAAAGTGGAGAAAGATCTTTGACGTAAGTACAGAATCTGATATTGATATGAAACAAAAGGCTAAGAACGAGCGAGAGAGAATATGTAAGTGTTATGAAGAGCTCAAAGAAAGTTTGGTTACTGCAAAAGGAGTAGGACTAATAAAAAATATGTTCAGCTAAGCAACGTGGAAGATTGTTTGATCATGATCAAATCGCTCAAGAGAGAGGAAAGAGGTAAGCTTGCAGACAATAGGTTAATCCAATTTGAAATTGGATTAACGCTATACAATCTGACGCTATACAAGTTTACACAAAGACAAAGAAAATGTTCAAATTGATGGCTAAAGGGGTAGGATATTCAGTGTCCTACGCCTACAAATTGATTAAACTGCATAACATATGTATGACGTTTCCATCGATGAAGCATACAACAATTCCACTGCAAAAGCTCTTGGATAACTATGAGGATATGCTGGAATTTATTGAAGGAGACATCGATATATGGGCACCTGCACCTAATCCTTCAACGCCGGTTTTGGGTCCTACATCATCAACATCATCAGGAATATAATTTCTTCGTTATATCAAATTTTTGAAATCCTCTAACACTGAAAAAGAGGCAGTTAATCTATTTTCTGGTTAACTGTTCATTTTTATATTGGGTAACAGTTATATATTGGCTGCTTCATAAAGGTACTATAATTCTGAATTATGGAAAGTATAGACTACTGCACCATATGAATATAGGAATTATACATGCGTAGGTTTTACTTTCGCTTTACAGTGACGGCTGCAGCAGCCGTCGATCTAGCTGTGATTTTAACTTTAGTGTTTTCCAGCGGTTCAGTTATTATAAAGCTCCAGCTGCACAGCTTGTAGGTTACAGCACAGTCTTTTTAGAGGAGACTAGTAAACAAAAGGAGCTGCAGCTGCGTGATACTGAGTCGGCTTTCAGTAATTATGCGAAATCCTATATAAGGTCCATAACATGACGAGCATCACGTGTCAAATGAAATTTAAAAAGTGAGTAAATGACTCCATATTGAAAAATCGTATAATGAAATCAATAGAATAATCCGAATCTTAAATCAGATCTTGTTAAAATAAATAAAGTCCGAAAAGGACGGGCAGCTGATATCGTTATATGTTTGTAGCCTTAATAAAAATTAATTAGGTATAATAAAAAATGGCAGACATAGTAGATGGTACTTTGCTTTCGAGTAAAGTGAAAGCGTTTTCAACTAGAAAACTTGAAGAGAGGCAAGCCGTTGTTTACAAGCTAAAACGAAAGCGAAAAATTATAAAAAACACTTTCCTACACTACCGCGGTAGCTTCGATCGTACTTTCCGCAGTGCTAGCTGCAACTGCTACAGCTGTTGTAATCCCACCTGTTGCTGCAATAGTGTTATCCATTACAAGCGGTATGTTGACAGCCTTCGCCAATAAATTTAATTTTCAAGCTAAAAGTAATAAATTAAATGCAGAAATTGAAAAACTAAATAAACTTAATGAAAGATTTGATTTTGTTGTCAGTTGTAACGGAAATCATACCGAGGCATCCTATAATCAGATTATTTCTGAAATCGCATAAAATTCGTTAATTCGTTAAAATTCGGTATTAACGAATTTAAATATCGCAATTTACGGCGACGCTTACATCACAAATTTTTCTAGCAGAGAATCTGAAACGTAATGAAATCCTAAATCAACAAACGTAACATTTTTTCGTAATATTAATTTCAAGTCTAAATTCTTTCGATCTGGGTCTAGATCTCTTATAAGTTTTGAAAGGAATCGCCTAATTTTCATTAAAGGTGTACCATCTTCAGGTGTTGCTATTAATTTAGCACGAACTAGATTTACTTCCAAATCTATAAACATATTTCTCGGTAGTTCTTCAATTATTGTTAAAAGTAAACACTTCAAATCAGTCGTAAAAACCGAAAGAATGCCTTCCACGTCAGAATTAATTTCTTCATCATTAAATAATTTAAGATATTCTAAGGTAATATTTTGCAAATGATTATATTTCCTAAGAAATATTTTGTTGTATTTATTTTGTAGGCCTTGTTCTTCAGAATATTTTGTCAAAATGGATAATACATGAAAACAAATTGCCATAAATTTCTTCAAATCAACATTATCTTTCATGCTAGCAATCTGTAGATACTTTTTGTTTAGCACATCATACATTTCACTTGTGAAACCGACATTAAAAATTAAATTATGCTTCAAATCTAAATCTCCGTTCATTGAACCACCACTCACACTGAGTTTCGTATCAATATTGTTTTGTAGAGCAATGTCATTAGCAACTACGTTTTGTTCTACTTCTTTTAGGATGTCTACTCTCAAATGTTCACCAAATTGGTTAACATAACGATCGCAGTACTCTTTTGTGATGACTTCTACATCGGTTTCTGGAGGGTGTTTAACATTTAAAATTCTATTGTTGCTCATACTAATGTCTCCAGCGATTTCTCCCCCAGTCTTATCAACTTTTATACTGTCGAGCTTATCAACAAGATTGACAAAATAGGCCTGAAAACTGAGTCTACATGCTTCATCAAATCGCCAGTACTTGAGTGTGATTTCCTACCGCCGGTTTCGATGTAGTACTCATTTTATATAATAAAAATTTAAATGTTATAAAAAATTTTAAAGTATACAAACTATGGTCTAACGTTCACTAAAGGTCAACTCCGAAAACTAGAGAGCGCATGCGATCATGATAGAGAGATTAAAATGCGAATATCAAAAAATAATTTATCGGGTAATGTGAATCTTCCTCTAACCCAAACTCAAATTAGCAAAATAAAAACGGCTACGTCAGGAATAGAATTGTGTCTGAGCAGAGCACAATTAAAGTACATGAAAAAGATTAGAGGATTCCTTCCGTTGTTGGCAGCAGCCATTCCTGCCGTCTTGGGAGCAATAGGTGGATTGGCAGGTGGAATTAGCTCGGCAGTAAACTCGACTAGACAGACAAATGAATTGAAGAGACATAATCAAGAATTGGAAAACATAACCAAGCAACAACTCGGCGCAGGATTACTCAGCGACACATTAGCTCCAATTCCCGTTGTAGGTAAAACGCTTTCGAATTCATTGAAGAAATTTGGACTCGGTGGGAGTGTCAAGAATTTGAAAGGAGCTCAGTGGGGTAATGGATTATATCTACAGAGAACAGGATCAAGAGTTCTTTTTAGAAAGACAGGGGGAGGCATAGAGGCAGGCTTCCACCAATTTATAAAATCGCTTAAAACCATTACACCGTATCGTCGAAATATCAGCGACAAAGCTTTGGCCCATCGAGCATATGAAATTGCTAACGATTCAAGATTTGATAGTACGCAAAGAAATATGGCTCAAATAGTTTACCATATCATGGAAAATAAGGCAGAATTTGGTCTTGGCCTGTCAAAAAACGAATAGAGGGGTCCAGCGAAGAAAAAGATTTGAAGCGAAACGTTGGACCCTTTGAAGATTTAGCTAGAGAATTACACAGACCGATTAGTAGCAAATTTATACGACGCCAAGTTCATGTGTTTGAAGTTGATGAGATATGGGGAGCAGATTTAATCGAAATGCAGGAATGGAGTAGAGTTAATAAGGGCTACGGATACATGCTTAACGTCATTTATGTGTTTTCCAAGTATGCATGGAGCGTTCCATTGTAAGACAAGAGAGGTGAAACAACTACAGATGTATAGTGTCAATGTGTCATCATCCGGAAGACAGCCTAGACATTTATGGGTTGATCATGGTAAGGAATTTTGCAACAAAAGCATGGATGATTGGTTAAAGAAACTTGATATCAATAGATACTCTACATTTGGTGAACATAAATCAGCAGTCGTCGAACGATTCAATAGAAGTATCAAGGGAAAGTTGTGGAAAAGATTTACTGCGAAAAATACGAGAAACTGGATTGATATGATTGATGACTTAATTGCAGAGTATAACAACACAAAGCACTCTACCATAAAAATGACTCCAATTGAAGCTAGTAAGAAGGAAAACGAAGCATTTATAGGAACAGTAGGAAGTATAGAAATTTGGAAAGTAACGCGAGTCGGAAATTCGAGATTGGTGACAGAGTTCGAATTAGTCGGATTAAGGGTGTACTTGAAAAAGGTTTCCAAGCAAATTGGTCCGAGGAGGTGTACGTTGTAGACAAAGTAAAGTATACATCGCCTGTTACGTATATATTGAAAGATAAATCTGGTGAGGTATTAGAGGGAGATTTCTACACAGAGAAACTTCAGAAAACTAATCAAGAATTATATAGAATTGAAAAGATTTTACAAAGGAAAAAGATTAAAGGTGTGGAACACGCCTTGGTTAAATAGGTGGGTTACAGTAAGAAATTTAATGAAAGGATTCCCGTAGATCATTTGGAAAGTGTTTAAAGAAAGAGTTTTGTAAAAAATTTCGAAATCTCTATAAATATTAATTTTGATTTAAATAAATTTTCTTACATATATAAAATGACAGCTACAAACTCAAACTCACAAATAATCAAATTTCAAAATCTCAAGATTGAAGATAAATATATTGTAAAGGGATTGAAACACATAAATGCAAAATTTGGTAAATCGTATATACTAAACGTTGTACAAAATGAGGACGATACCCCTCTACAAATATGGTCTACTAAAAAGATTAATGAATCAGTGTAAACATCGTTTAACTACTTTAGTGTAAACATCGTTCAAGCGAGATCTGATCACGTTCATGCTTCTAATGTGATCTCTTTTTTCAAACAGACAATTTCTATAATCAACATGCGTTATTGTCCTTTCAACAACATTCTTTTTAACTCCTTTACATTTCTTATGCTCTTCGTCTGCTAATTTATACGAGTACAGCTTTGCAACCAATCCAACAAATTTTTCAATTTCCTTTCCACAAGCTTCGTTCTTAAACATTCCAATGACTTTCTTATTAATTCCAATCTTAATAACTGATGGAAGAACTCTCGGATAATCGCTAGTGTCAAATCTGAGTTCGACGTCATTAGATATATCTGCGTAAAAGTCTTTCGTCTGTATTTCATACATCAACGAATCCGTGTCTGTAAATAACAGATTGGCTTTATCATTGTATTTTTCCTCTATGTAAGTATAGTGAAAGTCGTACATCAAAGTTTTACTTAAATGTAATATTGCTATACCTTGATAGATTGGCTTATTATACAACAATTTAGTTTTTCTCATGTGGACGCCAACAAGATTTTCGTCAAATTTCTTACGGTCATAGTACGGCTTTGCAGCCAATTTAACAGCCTTTTCCCTATCGTCTACCAATCTGAAATCTATTCTATTTTCAATATTTTCCATAGTCCTGCCAAAAACGCCATTGTTCATTAGTTTAAAGAAATCTTTCTCGAAGTCGTTGGCAGCCTTAGTGCGTAGCTGTGTATCAAGTCGATGTATGTCTTAAGCCATGGACTTTCTTCAAATTTTATGCGGTAATTTTCAGACCCAAGCTTTCGTAGTTTCAAATTCTCGTAATGCAATATGTACTTTGTTTTATCATTCAATTTCGGTATCAGTTTTTTCACTGTATTCACTTTCACATTCTCAGGCGTTAAAGGATAGTCATTATGCAAGTTGTGCAGCGCTGCAGGATATTCCAAGTCAACTTCGAGGATACACTTCATTTCTTTCCAGTTCTCCAGTTCTTTTTCTATCATCCATTCGAACACGGATGTGGGTAGGGGCTTACTGATCGAGTACCCATAAAGGTTATTGGAATCTAGGTATTTGATAAATTTGGAAGGTTCATCAACGTTAAAATTCTCATCCATGTATTTATTATTAGCTTTCGCGTATCGGTTTGAAATAGTGCTTACACCGCCTCTTCTTCCGTGCTTAATCATCAACAGCATGTCGTAATCACTCAAGAATTCAAGTTCAACGTTAGTTAATTTTAACGCAGCATCCCAAGCCAGTCCTGGTGAAGTGTAATATTACCATGCAGGATCCAATTTATAGTGGGTCATACATACATCTCTGAAATTCTCAAAGACATCTGCTAGTAAAAGCACATCAGACAGATTGTACAAATCGTGATAATCTCTAAATGTTTTACAACCAAACTCTCTCCAAACAGTCTGTACGTGTTTATAGTCTTTATCAGTGATATTGGTATCGTTAAGTTTCGAGTAGAAAGCTTCCTTTGGCGGTAGTTTAGTTTCAGCAAGTCTTTCTAACGAACTTACATAGTCGTGTGGGTAAACTCCTTTTCTCAAAAGCAAATCCAATTGCTTTCCAGAGTAAGTACTTGCAATATATTTACACTGATCTTTACTTTTATTCTTTGAAAGTGTATCAAGACTCGAAGCCATAAACCTAAAGCTGTCGATAAACCTAATTCACGTTTCACTTATGTTTTTGACCTCCTTTAATTAAAAACTCGTCAACCATGACTTGCCTGAAGAAGCTGATATACATATATTCTTCATTACACGGAATACAATTAATGTTTCTACCTGCCAACTTCTTTATAAATAAGTGACTGTCGTATCCTGATAAATTGTGAAAAACTACTGGAAAGAATTTTCGAATCTTGTACTGTAAATTACAATTATCATGCGCTGCACCTCGGAATTTACCAGATAGAAGACAGTGATCTCTAACACGATCGTTACCCAACTCTTTTTCACATATATGACACACTGTTGCTTCATTGGATTTCTTCGCAGCAGATTCATCGGATATCATTGGTTTAGGAAATTTGAACTGCTTGTATATTTCTTTTATATTTTTCTCTAACTCGTCAAAGAATATTTGAGCAACATCATCATCGTCATTCTTTGCAGTAAACGTGACAGGAGCTTGCTAGTAAATGCTATCATCAAAACACTTGATGTAATAGCAGAATGAACTAGGCGTATGCTTCTGGTATCGGTTAGTCTGTGACACTGGTGGATTTGGTTGACATGGTTTTATGAATGACTCAAAATCTGCATGCACGATGAATGGCACTCTCATCGATTTTTTATAGTGTCCGAATTTCATAAACGTTCTAGGTTCAATACTATTTTTTGAGCCTCATGCTGTGAGCAGTATTCACTGTGATTATTTAGAGCATCTTTACTTGTAGAACCATTTAAGCATCTCTGACAGTAACGCATTGCATGGTGATTTCCCTTTAATGACATCAATCTATGAAAGTTCTTAATCCAACAGTAATGCTTAATCTCATCTTCTGAAATTAGTAACAAATCTACTGCGTTTTGACTATTATATGTTGAAATTCTTAATGGTATTATTTCTTCTTCTCTCCACGCCCATAGCTTTTCATATCCAAACACATGAATAGAAATTTTTTTTTCAAATTTATCTATATCTTTCTACCATGCAGGAAACTCAACCCCATTCGAGTTAAATTCTTCAGCCTTTTTCTTTAATTCTTTATCAATGCGCTCTGGATGCATTTCTATATTATTTAAGTCTCTAGCTATACAACACTTGAAACACTGATTGCCTTCAGTCTTCATATTTATTATGGCCTTTTTAGCAGCCAATTTTTCAAGAAGTTGAATATAGGAGCTACCTCGGAGTGGCTTGTATTCTACGGTATTTATTTCTAATTTCAACACCCTGCGAAATCTCCAATTACTACCCCGCATCTGAAAATTAACCATTGACTCTAGCATTTTGCCTTTGGTCTTTTCAAACACCTCTGCTGTATTTGTGGAAGGTACAATTATTTCATTTTTAGAGAGAAAAGGAGCGTCATATGAAATATATTATTTCCGCCGACTTTAAATCAACCCTCTCCATTGTACATGTAAGTGTTAGATTAAATTTTGTCTGAGGATTTTTATTTAATACTTCTAACACTTGCAGCTGAATACTGCTTAGAAATGACACAGCATCAACTCCATCTCTACCGTCAATGACGTATTTCTTTGTGAATCCTTTTAATGCTGATTTCGTTTCTATAACTTCATATTTGTTTGTCTTAGTCTGGGTGAATATGTTCACAACTTTAGACTTAGCGCTTTAAAAGATTCGCTTATCGGCTTTTTTATTTTTGCTGGTACCAGCCAATCCCAATAAGACTCGATAGTTGACATTACTCCAGTCTTAATTGGTGTAAGAATCTCAGTTTTGATAACAGATACCGCAGAATTGCGCAAATCAACAACTCCACCGGTTTGTGATGTTCTAGCCAACGCGTGAATGAGCTCCGCCTTTCTAAGAGAATAGTATTTTTTACTACCTCTTAGTTTCGCGATAAGTCGCAGTTGTTTCACCGGTTGAGTTTCCATTTTATAATGTAAAAAAATACATTAAACCGAAGTTCAATTATTTTTCACAACTCGGCTTGGCTTTTTTTACTAATCGTAGTTGTGCTGATTATGCATATTCAAAGCAGAAAAGGCTATTTGTCTTTAAATAAACATGGTGATGTATAAATTTGCCATAAAACTGCGATTTTATCCGAACCCCCAAAATTCCTACTACTTCGATTTGACTGAATCTCGATATCCTACTAAGTGAGTGATAACTTCAACGACTGTATTGAATTAAATATTAATTTAATACGAAAAGAAATAAAATAATACACGAATCGTTTAATTCGTTCTGCTGTATAGCAGAACGAATTAAACGATTTCAAATAACACGTGTAGGCTAGTTTTATATAACTTAAAATTATTCTTTCCTATCGAAGTACAGTTCACTTTAAATATCGCAAAAAGTAAGTACTTTACATAACACACAATTGCTTTGACAAACAAATTACTACTAATCACTCTAGCTCAAATTCCTACACTTTACTTTATTTCTTCTCGACTATTCGCCTATTAGGATTCCTTCTAATATAATCCCTAGGTTAGAATATTTCGATGGAACTCTCTTCCATGTTCGATCCTCTACAAATCACTCTCTTCTCATCGACTGTTCGATGCACTACTAATTAGTTCGAATAACCGAACCTTTAGAATTGCTCTTGATTTCGTCTACTACTGAGATTCCTCAAATCTCTTAAATCTCTTTTAAACTTAGCACGTTTTACGTCCGTGTTGTCACTCTTTCATCTTAGAGCTCCTCCTTCCAGTTTAGGCATACCCTCATTGATCAATTGCGCTCACCTAGCTACTGCCTAGGATCTCACTTTAATAAAACTAAATACTTTAAATCTTAACTTTACTTATCCAGCAGTTTTATTAAATACTTTACTATAAATCCAATTACAAATACAAATATACCCTAAATATATATCGAATCAAGCTTTGACAGTTCCCTTGTGGAGGAATTTAGCCACAAGCTGACCAAATTTTGTAAAAATATTTGTAAAGAAACCGGAGTTATCCAAGTTTTGCGAAAAAATTGATTCTTTTCATTTATCACGCAACGTAAATCGTGCATTAGAATCAATTCCTTTGGAAATGTGCTGGCCATGAAAAAGGCCGTTAGATGATGACGACAATTCATCCACAAGAGAACCTTAAAATTTCAAGGCGAAATTTAAACAATTGGCTAAGCTATCGTAATTGTGCTAGGGGGATACTTTTTTAATGCGCAGCCTGTATATAAAATATATATGTTATAGTATATAGTATATATAATGTATATATATATATATATATATAATATTATATCCATATTGTATATAGTATATAAATGCATACATACGATATATATCTCTCTCTTAGTGCACTGCCTACTGGCAGGTCCATGTTACATAACGCCTCCACTTTTCTCTGTCTTCCGCCTTCCTCTTCATTTCCACATATGAGTGGGTCTTTAAATCATCTAACATACCTAATCTCGGCCTGCCCCTGAATCTTTTTCCTTCCATTCTACCTTCTATGACCTCCTTTAATAGACCTTTCCCCCCTTAGAATGTGTCCTATCCATCCCTTCTTCCTATTTCTTAATACATTTATCAATTGTCTATCTGTGCCAACTCTCTCCAGGACTTCCTCATTTGTAACCCTTTGGGTCCAGCTAATCCTCTCCATTCTTCTCCAAATCCACATTTCCAATGCCTCCAGTTTCCTAATATCTTCCTTCCTTAAGGTCTATGTTTCACATCCATACAATAGCGTGGTTCAAACCAAAGTTTTCACTATCTTTATCTTTGTGTCTTTCTTTAGACTTTTTGTTAATAGTTCTTTTCTACTACCAAATGCCGCTTTTGCTTGTGCAATCCTACTGCATATTTCCGTCTCACATTTCCCGTCATCGGTTATAGTATGACCTAAATATTTGAAACTCCTTGCCTGTTCCAATAACGTACCAGTTATTGTGATATTAATTTCACCTTTATTATTGGACACTCTCATAACCTTCGTCTTTTTTATATTAATCTTCATGCCATATCTCAAAGCCGTATGATTCAGCCTATCCATTATCTTCTGCAATCCAATCTCGCGGCCCACTACCATTCCTCGGTCATCTGCAAATAGTACATCTTGTAACAAATTCCCTCCTACTTTTATTCCTTCTTTCAAGTCTTCCATGGCTTCATCCATCATTGCCTCATCGTAAATGTTAAACAGCAGCGGCAAAATGCTACAACCTTGTCTTACTCCACGTCCTATTTCACCTTCTTCTGAGTATTCTTGCTGGATTTTGATTACTGCTTTTAAATTCATGTACAAGTTCAAAATTAGTCTTCTATCTCTCCAGTCAATTCCTATTCTTTTTAAGATATTCATCATCGTTATCCAATCAATGGTGTCAAAGGCCTTCTCGAAGCCTACAAAGCATACAAAAACGTCATTTTCATATTCTAAGCATCTTTCGCAAAGAACTTGCATTACTCCTATTGCTTCTCTTGTGCCGCATCTTTTCCTAAAACCAAATTGTGTCTTGCTTATCATCATCTCTGCTTTCGACTGAATGCGATTATTTACTATCTTTAATAGGATCTTCGATGCATGAGGTATCAAGCTGATGGTTCTGTAATCCGAACATTCCACAGCATTGGCGTTTTAGGGAATTGGAATCATCACTGACTTGGTAAAGTCGTCTGGCCAAATACCTGTATTGTACACTTCCATACATACCTCCATTAACTTTTTGAGTTTTCCTCCTTCCAACCTTTTTTAAGAATTCTTGTCTAAGTTAATAACATCATATAGAATTAATAATATAGTAATTGGTGGAAATATAATAATATTGTAAAAATACCATAACATTATAATACTAAATATATTAACACACTAATTCATAATACATTAATAATACTAATTATAATATAAAATAATAGAATATATTTAATAATAATATAGCATTACACATGCGCTCACCACGCACATACATATGTATTCGCACATACATATGTATTCGCAAATGACATACCCGACACACATTATCACGCACACACATGCACATGACACACATGAGCACTTACATGACACCCATCGCGTAAAACACACACACACGCAAGCTCGCATGAGACACAAAACCGCATACATAACACGCGTTGCACACACGCACATGTGTATATTCAACAGATGTGATCGCATACATGACATGCATTACAAACACACACACATACACAAACATGATATGATGAGTATAGCACAGGAATGAAATTTTGCAGACTTGTGGGATCGTTATTCATGATGGTGGCAATTGGCAGTACAGTGAGAGAGAGATAGAGAGAGTGATAGTTTACAGAAGTAAAACGTTTACGGTTGATGAAGAGAAGCGATAACTTAATACACATATATTTTAGCAAAAGAAGCCTAAGTGGAAAGAATTGCTTAAAATGGAAGAGGAAAATGAAGAAAAAATTAAAAAACCCATGTATTACGGTTGAATGATTTGTTAACATATTCTGAGGAGAGCTGGTTTACAGAGAAGGTGTTGAAGAAGAATGGAAATCAAAGAGGTTAGAGGAAAACCGATACATGGTTAGAACTATGATTTGATGAGAATAGCAGAGGATTGAAATATGTAGACTAGTACGATGATTAGTCATGAAGCTGTAAATTGGCAGTACCCTGAGAGAGAGAGAGAGAGAGATGGAGAGAAAGATAGAGAGAGAGAGAGAGAGAGTGTGTGAAAGAGAGAGAGAACGCTCTATTGAGAAGATCAAATGGACCGTTGAAATTATCAAGAAGTTATTATTATATTATTTAATTATTAAATTTAATTATTAAATTATTATAATTATTTAAATTATTAATTATTATTTGTAACATAATTATTAATTATTATGTTACAAACATTTCAAAAATTATTAAGAAGGCACTTCATAATTTTTGAAATGCTTGTAACATAATTATTGATTTTTGATATGTTTGTCACATATTTTATAGTCAATTGATAAATGCCATGTGTAATATATAGAAAAACTGGATGGGTTATGTTCTGAGAGAGGATGTGTTAGTAAATGTGCATAGTGAAGGAAAAATGGTAGGGAAAAAGGTTAGAGGAAGACCGAGACTTGAGATGTTAGATGATTTGATAAGCCAATTGGCAAGAGACGTAGGTTTTCTATTTGAAAAACTTATGGAAGACCGGATAGTATAATTTTGATATGAAAAATGATAAAATCATGTAACATGTTGGAAGTATAATGGTAAAAATTATAGACAAAGGACATGAAGTGGACCTGTCATTTGGCAAGTGACGTAGAATTTTTGTATGAAAGGAGATTATGAAAGGTGGGATAGTATAGTTTTGACACGAAAAGGGTAAAAACATTTACCAGGTCGAAAAGAAATGGTAAAAAGGAAAGATATGACACAGGAAATGGAGCTGCCATTTGGAAAGATAGGTAGAATTTTTGAATGGGAGGCGATTATGAAGGCGGGAAATAATGCTTTTGACATGAAAATGCTACAAATATGATCCATGTATGAAATATAATGTTAGAAGTAATGAGTATGAAATTAACCATAATTAATAACATGAAATACCATAAATCAATAACATGAAATTAACCGGCCATTGGGCAGGATTGGTAGGAAATTTGAATATAAAGAGATATGGAAGGTGGGATAGCATAATTGACATGAAAAACACTCCCTTCCTAAATCCCTTCCTTCCGACATCGCATCTACCACTCTCGCCTCATCCTTCCTGAATTCTTCAGTGATAAAATTACCAATCTTTGCTCTTCCATACCCTCTTCTACTTTAAGTTTCTCATTTGCTGATAAATGCACTCCTTCCCCACCAACATCATCAGGTTTTCGCTTGGCAACTCATCAGGAAATTCGTACTGTAATTCTTAACTCGTCTGATTCATCCTGTCCTCTGGATCTCATTCCAACTTAACTTAACAAATCCTGCATTGATGCATTTGTGCCACCCATAACTCACTTAATAAACCTCTGTCTTAGTGAAGATGTTTTTTCATCCCATTTTAAACAAGCCGTTGTAACTCCTCTTTTTAAGAAAGCTTCCTTGCCTAAAAGCGAGCTCTCCAAATATCGGCCAATTTCCAATCTTAACTTCATTTCCAAAGTCCTCGAAAGGATTATATACTCACGTCATTGTCTTAATTTAGATTCTTTCTCATCACTCTCACCTTTTCATTCTGCCTATCGTAAATTCTACTCAACTGAAACTGCACTAACCAAGATCCACAATGATCTCTGTCTAGCCATGGACGCTCAACACGTATCTGCCCTAGTTCTTCTCGATCTCTCTGCTGCTTTTGACACCATAGACCACAATATACTCCTTTCTAGACTCAATTCTTGCTTCGGAATCTCTGACAAGGCTCATGGCCTCCTTTCCTCATACCTTTCACAGCGTACCCAATCTGTAATTATTGAAAACACTTTATCACCATCCTGCACTCTAACTTGTGGAGTCTCTCAGGGTTCTGCGCTTGGTCTCCTCCTTTTCACCCTATATACCACCCCTTTAAGTCACTTGCTAACTAATTCGATGCTGAAATTTCATTTTTTTGCTGATGACACCCAGATTTATGTTTCGTTCTCCAGTCGTGACTCTTCCGATGCTCTGTCCAAGCTGACATTTACCCTTGATCTAGTTCACTCCCGGTTTTGCGCCAATCGTCTTGTTGTCAATCCTTCAAAAACGGAATACCTTCACATCGGCACCCTACAGCAGCGTCATATAACAACTAGCTCAACCATTACAATTAAAGATATCCCCTTAATACCCACAGATTCTGCACGTAACCTTGGTGTAATTTTTGATTCAAATCTAAACTTTAAAACTCATATTTCAGCAGTCTGTCGTTCTTCCTTTTTCCATATCTGTCAATTACGTCAAATTCGTAAGTCCCTTTATATTAATTCCGCCACTGTATTAGCTAATGCGCTTGTCCATTCTAAACTTGATGACTCCCCGATGAATGATCTCCCAAAGACCTCTCTAATTCGTCTCCAACACGTTCAAAATTCTCTTTCTCGAGTCGTCTGAGACGTTAAAAATACTCAAATATCACACCTCTCCTCTTCTTAAGAAATTGCACTGGCTACCAGTATCCGAACGTATAAAATTCAAGATAGCTTCCTTGACCTTCAAAAGTTTAAATTATGGAAAGCCATCCTATCTATCTGATCTTTTATCCAACTATCAACCCTCTCGTAGTCTTCGTTTCTCTAGTAAAAACCTTCTCACCGTACCAAATATTAAATCTGCCATGGGCAGACGCTCCTTCATGTTTTCTGCTCCGACAATATGAAACTCTCTGCCACAAGACCTTCGATCTTGTAATTGTATTGGTACTTTCTTTGGCAAGCTAAAAACCCATCTCTTTCCGCCATAGGTCTAAATTTTGACCCGCTTGCCTTGGATCTTGGACTTGCACTGTTTTGATCTCGCTTTCTCTTGTGGTCTCTGTGTACTCAGTCGTCATCGTGTGGTGCTTTGGCGCCTGTTTGTGTAGTGTCTACAAGAGACGTACCTGACATTGCCTTATGGCGAGAAACCGGACGTTAAATTCCTATTGATTATTGATTGTTTGAAAAAGTAAAGGCATGTGCCATTTTGAAAGGACATTGGTAAAAATGACAGATAAGAGACATGAAATGGACCTTCCATTTTACAAGATAGGTAAGATTTTTTTGCATGAATGGAGATTACGGAAGATGGGATAACATAATTTTGACAGGAAAAAGCTATACACGTGCACAAAGTTGGAAAAATAAAGGCAATATGATAGATAGGTAGCAAGAAATGGACCTGATATTTGGTAAGAAAGGTAGGATGTTTGAATGGAAGGATATCATGTAAGGCTGGATTGCATAATTTTGACATGAAAAAGGTAAAAACATGTGCCATGTCGCAAGAATAATGGTAAAAATGATAGTTATGAGACTTGAAATGGACCTGCCATTTGGCAGGATAGGTAGGATTTTTGAAAGGAACGAGATTACGGAAGGCGGAATAGCAAAATTTTGACATGAAAAAGGTAAAAAAATGTGCCAAGTTGAAAAAATAATGGTACAATGATAGATATGAGACATGAAATGGACTTGCCATTTGTCAAGATAGATAAGATTTTTTATGAAAGGAGGTTATGGAAGGCGGGATAGTATGATTTTGATATGAAAAGGGTAACAAACATGTACCATGTTTGAAGAATTGAGGTAACATGATAGATGGGAGGCATGAAATGGACCTTTAATGGATCATTTATTACAATTGTCTCAGTTTCCCTGACAGAAAAATTCAATCAATAAGGTTTGCTCAATTTTTGAAGTTAAAATTCCATCTACAACACGGTCGGATTTGACGGTTGGGGGGCCCGGGGTCCAGTTTTTTTTCAAGACAAGGAAGAAGGTGACAATTTTGAGATATAATACTTGCAAACTAATTATATAAATAGGCTTATTTCGTTTTGCCTCTATAGCTTTAGTTACTAATGAAATTAGTGAATGTAGGATTTATAGGAGAAAATTTGTAAAGGGTAAAAACATGTGCCATGTTTGAAGAAGTTTGATGTTTTTATTTCATAGCTTCCAATTGAATATACTGTATTTAGTCCACTGTTGTAGACCCAAAAAAGTTTCTAAAACACTGCGTTAGTTATGAAAAATTCTGTTATAAAATCCTAATAAAGATTTCTCTTCAGAGATTATTATTTATAATACTTCAGTAACATCACATCCGGTAAATATTTTATGATAGCATTAAATATTGTCAAATGAAACCAATCGACAATCACAGTACAATAAAATGATTCTTCGAACTTATTAATGAGTGAAAACTGAACTAAAAACAATCATCAATCAAAGATCAATAAAGCTGGTAATGCTAAGTCTAACGTCAGTTTCCTCATTCTAAAGCGACGTCAGTGACGGGTGATCCCAGGATTTGAACCCGCACCTACTGATCCGCGGTCGAGTCTATCGACCAATAGTCTTATAATATGGATGAAATGTCTGATAAGTTGCAGCTCCTGAACAATGGATAAATAAAGAGACAGTTAAAAATAAATTGCACTTAAAATTATAATAATATTATAATTTTAGTCCTTTTATTAATGCATTTATTTATTAAAATATAAATTTGTTTTTAAGCTTTAAAGTTTAAGTAGAATATTCTGTTAGTTAAGCAAACAGAAGCGCACAAAAACAAGAGTGGATATAAATTGCAGCAGATGTTCAAATTCCAGTTAATATTTCTAAGGTTGCCAGAAGTAAGTCTAGAAGTTCTAAACTTAGCTCTGACCAAATTAGTTAAAATGTCGTTGAAATTAAATTTCTGCAAAAGAGAGAATGCAATACTCATTATTGCAAGATTAACGAGTCGTTGTACAGTCATAGATGTTCTGAGACGATTTTCGATTAGTTCGGGTTTAGAGAACGAACGAACTGCAGTTACTGACCATCAAAACTAGATAATTTATATTCTTAATTAAGAGATAATTTAAACGTAATTATAATATATTCTTAATTAAGAGATAATTTAAACAATTATTTTGGGTTTTCACTTACCACTGTCTGGCCATTTGACTAATTATTAATTTGAAAATAATCAATTGTACTACCAATGGATTTACTGTACTTGGTAGTGTAATAGAATTTCTTTGTATTTCAGAATTAACTAGGCTCTGCTATAGCTGCTATTTATGGTATTACCGCACAGAGGTCTATCACTTTTATGGTAGCCTATTTCGTATTGCATGTTTGTTTATCTGTCTGCATGTACGCTTCAGCGACCGAATAATCTGTGCTGAGATGAACGAATAAGCGATATGAAACAGAAAAAAGTCCTTACGGATATTTTAAGGCTTGGATTCGGACGGTGTGAACCGTGTGTTATTGAGTAAAGAGGTTATGCATGGACGCGCAAAGATGAGAAACTCTGCAGTAATTAATGTACATTTATATGTCAAAATTTGAATGGAAAAGGATCTTTAAAAATACAACTACTAACTCAGTAGAACTACATTTGTGAGAAAACTAATTTTCGATTGGTCACCAAAGAAATATTTCAGAGTGGCCATTCGCACAAACGGGAGGATCGATCTAAATTTTACAAAGACTTATATTTTAGACACGCAAATATATTTCAGAAACATATATATATATATATATATATATATATAGTATGGGAGAGAGAGGGTCTACTCTCATCCAGACCATAGTTCAACTGCGATTCAAGGGAAGATGATGATGATGATGATGTTGATGATGATGATGATGATGATGATGACGATGACGATAACTGCACTAGGAAGAACATAAGGAAAATTGACAATTTGCTACTTGCTACGAAGACGCAGAATAATCAATTACGTTTGAATTCTTAATGTGCACAGTAATCAAATTAAAAATATGGATTTAATCTTAATATTATCGCAATAAACATTAGTTTACGATCGCTATCTTGGGTTTAGTTAAAGTCGGC
Organism: Enchytraeus crypticus; assembly: GCA_905160935.1. Lineage (NCBI taxonomy): Eukaryota > Metazoa > Annelida > Clitellata > Enchytraeida > Enchytraeidae > Enchytraeus > Enchytraeus crypticus. The sequence goes on from CAJHZI010000462.1 coordinate 574,921, forward strand.
CTATTTCATTAACTTCTATATTAATTAACATTTTTATAAATCTAGAAAGCGTAGTTTCAGTTTGATAATTACATGTACATGTAGTTACAGCATAACATGCAAATGCCTGTCATTGACAGACTCTTCACTTTAGCTCGCTGCTTTCACAATGCAAGATAGAGACGTAATCAATGATTCTGTCCGCCTAGGCAGGTGGCTGTAACAATTTTGTTGCTGATGGGCCGAAGTTTGGAGAATTAATTTTACTTTGCACTTATTAACATTGTATGGTTAGCTTAGATTATTACTGCCTTTCTGTTTAAAATTTAATTTCTTTAAGTTTGTCAAATCTGCCTTCTGCTAGCTAAATGATCATTATTGTAGAAAGGACTGAAACCTGTTCTGTCTCCAATTTAGCGTTCATTAGCTTATAGAACATTAGTGTAATGGGTAAAGATGGGAAATTGAAGACAGAGCTGGAAGAAGTAAAAGAAAGAAGGAGAGAATATGAAGAGGAATTGCATGATTAGCCTGGGAAGCCAGTTCAAGAGGATTTTAAAATAGAAGAAGAAATTATCACAGAGTACAATAAAAAGGATCCCGATAAAATGAAGGAGAAAATATATTCTGCAATTAACAGTATGCAGAAGGGGAGAGCAGCAGGAATAGATGAAATCCCAGCAGAATTCTTGAAAATGCTGGAAGGAGAAACACTGAATAGGTTAATAGATGTCTGTATGGAAGTGTACAATACAGGTATTTGGCTAGAAGACTTTACCAAGTCAGTGATGATCCCAATTCCCAAAAAAGCCAATGCTGTGGAGTGTTCAGATTACAGAACAATCAGTTTAATACCTCATGCATCAAAGATCGTATTAAAGATAGTAAATAATCGCATTCAGTAGAAAGCGGAGATGATAATGAGCAAGACACAATTTTGTTTTAGGAAAGGATGCGGCACAAGGGAAGTAAAAGGTGTAGTGCGGGTTCTTTGCGAAATAAGCTTAGAATATGGAAATGACTTTTTTGTATGCTTTGTTGACTTTAAGAAGGCCTTTGACAGGATTGATTGGATAACGATGATGAATATTTTAAAAAGAATAGGAATTGACTGGAGACATAGAAGACTAATTTTAAACTTGTACATGAATCAAACAACAGTAATCAAAATTCAACAGGAATACTCAGTAGGAGGTGAAATAGGTCGTGGAATAAGACAGGGTTGTAGCATTTCGCCTCTGCTGTTTAACATTTACGCTGAGGCAATGATGGAGGAAGCCATGGAAGACATGGAAGAAGGAATAAAAGTAGGACGAAAATTGCTACAAGATGTACGATTTGCAGATTACCAAGTAATAATAGCGGGCTGCGAGATTGGACTGCAGGAGATAATGGATAGGCTGATGATACGGCATCGAGATATGGCATGAAGATTAATATAAAAAAGACGAAGGTTATGAGAGTGTCCAATAATAAAGGTGAAGTTAATATCACAATAAATGGTACGAGATTGGAACAGGTAAGAAGATTCAAATATTTGGGTCATACTATTACCGATGACGGGAAGTGTGAGACTGAAATATGCAGTAGGATTGCATAAGCAAAATTGACCTTCGGTAATAGGAAAGAACTTTTAACAAAAAGTCTAAAGAAAGACACAAAGATAAAGATAGTGAAAACCTTGGTTTGAGCCAAGCTATTGTAAGGATGTGAAACATGGACCTTAAGGAAGGAAGATATTAGTAAACTAGGCGCTGGAAATGTGGATTTGGAGAAGAATGGAGAGGATTAGCTGGACTCAAAGGTTACAAATGAGGAAGTTCTGGAGAGAGTTGGCACAGATAGACAGTTGATAAATGTATTAAGAAATAGGAAGAAGAGATGGATAGGACACATTCCAAGGGGGGAAGGTCTGCTAAGAGAGGTCATAAGAGGTAGAATGGAAGGAAAAAGAGTCAGAGGCAGGCCGACATTAGGTTTGTTAGATGATTTAAAGACCCACTCCCATGTGAAAGTGAAGAGGACGGCGGAAGACAGAGAAGAGTGGAGGCGTTATATATCCTGGACCTGCCAGTAGGCAGTGTACTAAGAGAGAGAGATATCCGGCAATGCACTCGCGAATGCAAGCTGCAGCTACACCCGTCAATGTGCAGAATAGAATTTCACAAATAATAATAATAATAATAAAACTAATAATAATGCTGCTAATAATAAGAATTATTATTATAATTATACTACTACTACTACTACTACTACTACTACTAATAATAATAATAATAATAATAATAATAATAATTATAATAATAATAATAATATTAATAATAATTCGCACTCCAACGTTTTAAAACTGTATGTATTCGTGGCACATTGGCGAATGCGGCCTCCCAGAGTGTATAGGAACTATTTTAAATATTTTTTCATCTTTCTTTTAATTAGAAAAATAAAATAAAATTTTAAAAAATAATAATAATAATAATAATATTAATAATAATAATATTAATAATAATAATAATAATAAAATAAAAATAGTAATAATAATAATAATAGGAATAATAATAATAATAATATTACTATTATTATTATTAGTATTAATAAAGTTTGTGCGCGTATGAAATACACGGCTGTTTAACTGGTTAATAAAAGCTGTTTAAGAAAGCGATTAGAGCAGAACGCAGCAGTCGGTGTGTGTCTGATCGTCGTAGCGCGCTGTGGGACAGCTGAGTTCCACAGCGCGCTACGACGATCAGACACACACCGACTGCTGCGTACTGCTCTAATCGCTTTCTTAAACAGCTTTTATTAACCAATTAAACAGCCGTGTATTTCATACCCGCACAAACTTTATTAAATATAATAATAATAATAATAACAATAATAATAATAATAATATTATTATTACTATTATAATTTTATCTCAAGTTTTGGGGCAAATGCAACCGTTTATCTGGCTAGTAATAGTGTATGCAGCTAACAAAATCGTCTAAAAAAATTTAGTTTGGCTAATCTCATTCGGAATCGTCTCTCTAATAATCAGATTTCTCACAACATTGACGTATCTCAAGAGGAGGTGGCCCATGAACAGAAAAGGCCTTTCTCTAAATCGTCTCTTTCCGCTTCAGTGCAGTCCAAATTAGAGGAAGGTAAAATACGCGCTGCAGTCAGAATTATCTGCTCGGACGATTCTTTAGCGGAAAATAATGACAATACTTTCAAACTGCTGCATCCTACTGCAACTGTGTCTCCTAACAATCATTCATCGTCTCCAACACCTGCGATCCAAGTCGAAGAAGACATTGTGCATTGTGTTGAAGGCCGTGCTGAGCTTTAGAGCCGGAACCGCTGGTGGCCCTGATGGCTTTCGTCCTCAACATCTTAGAGATTTAGTTCTTTTCAAGGAGTCAGGTGCTCAGTTGCTTACAGCAATCACTGCTTTCATAAACTGTCTAATTCGGGGTGGCGGCCCTATTCAAGTTTGACCAGTACTTTTCGGGGCTAATCTAATCGCTATTCAGAAGAAGAATGGCGATATTCGTCCAATAGACATAGGTTATACATGGAGGAGATTAGCGGCTAAATGTGTGAACATGTATGCTCTACCCAAGATCTCTGACTATCTTCGCCCTATTCAGCTGGGTGTTGGGGTATCTGGTGGTTGTGAAGCTGCAGTTCATGCTACCCGTCAGTTTATAATGAATATGACCCCGGACGAAGCCATCAGAATAGCAGTCGGTCTCCGATTCGGCACCAAACTTTGCGAAATTCATACATGTGTGTGTGTGGCAGTCAGGTTGACCATAAAGGTCATCATGGATTTTCCTGCCGCAAGAGCGCTGGCAGATCGAGCAGGTACCACAACATTAATAACATAAATTGGCATGCCCTGATAAAGGCCAATATTCCCGCTATTAAAGAACCAATCGGAATTTCTAGATCAGATGGTAAACGGCCAGATGGTCTTACTCTGATACCGTGGAAAAGTGGTAAATCTCTTCTTTGGGACGCTACGGTAACGGATACCCTGGCTCAGTCATATTTAAACGTGTCTTCGGTATCAGCTGGTGGAGCTGCAGAACTAGCCGCCGACAGAAAAATAACCAAATATAACGAATTGTCGCGTAGTTACTCTTTTATTCCTCTTGCTCTCGAGACTTTAGGTCCTATGAATGAGGAAGGGAGCGAATTTATTTCTTCATTGGGTAAACATTTATCCGCCGCAACAGGAGATAATCGTGAAACCAGCTTTTTGAGACAGAGACTCTCAATCTGCCTACAAAGGTATAACTCTATCTGTGTAAGGGGGACCTTTAGTGCTAATCGGACGGAAAGCTATGCTTCAAATGAAAACTCTCGTGTATCTGATTATCCACATTGTTCTACTTCTCTATTCAACAGCTTGGCTCACATTCAGGATGTAATTTCACCCCGCCATCCTTCAACATTCTACTCACATGCACAGCTCCGTTCAGAAAATCATCATCATGGTCAGCCTGGTAATGAAGTTCTTCATTTACAACAACTAATTTCTGAAAGTCTTCATGAATTTCAACCCGGATTTATGGCACCTGCAATAGATCTTGCCAAGGTTGATGCAACGGTTCTTCCGTTGCATCAGCCTTGGCAAGATCTATTGCATCTGATCTTATTAATAGAGTTTTGTCTACTAGTCTATCTACAGAAGCTTCTCCTCAATCTGCGCTATTCAAGTGTGACGTCCACAACCCTTACCAAAACTCCCCCCGAATTTCTAAGCCCTCTGACATCACTTCCATCCCAGCTGTGACTGCCATCTACAAAGAGAGTTCCTCAGACTTGTTGGAGAGTGACTCAGAGGTTATTCAGTCAGTGCGCCGAGGTTTTAAGCCCCTCTCACTGCGCCGCCTCGAACAGAGAGTCCTGGGCAGGGACTACTGCCTCAGGGAGCATCTCTCCGTGGCTTCTCAACCCTGTCCTCCACGGTGCGCCAATGACGTATCTCCTAGATGCTCGAAGGCCGGGAACCTCATGGGTGCCTCCAGGGATGGTAGGAATAAATTCCCTTCGAGTAGGAAGAGGCAGGTATCGCGGCAGACATTGATCGATCCTCGGAGCAATTTAGGCAGTAAGTCAGTCGATTGGTTTGAAGAATCAGAGAGTGTGGTAGAAATGAGTAGACTGAATGAAGTTTTCACGAACCGAACGTGGGTCGCTACAAATCACAATGACCAGAGGCGCGTTAAAACAGTGAAGACTAAGAACGACAGGACTCACGAGAGGACAATGGAACAGAGACCTGACGAATGCGGTGGCTCCTCGGGTAACCAGGCTGGCTATGCCTCCTCACCCAGCCATCTGTCCAGATCTCCCTGCAAGCAGCGGCATGCCTCGTCCAATCCCAGTCACACACCACCTCGACATTCCCTGCTGAGTTTAGCACGGAATACGTCAGGGGAGGAGGGAGAGTGACGCTGGGGCCTATATCTGAACATGCAGAATCTGCTAGAATCGAAGAAGGGATTTATAGCGTTGCGGAAAGCGGGCCCCTTGAGTTGCAGGACACTGAATTGGAAAAGTTGAATGAACACATTACTGGTGAACAGTTGAACCTCGACTATGAGAACACTGACGTGTTAGGTGACGGCAGCGGTGTGGTTCAGGAATACTGTGTGGACGCTGTTAGTCCTGACGTAGCACGAAACATGGAAAACACCTCCATCAGTCTACCCAGAATTAGACCTGCCATTTCAGCACCTATGAAGAATCTAAGCCCCATCCCATCTGTGGTTTCATCTGTTTCAACCCGAAATAAAAGCCAAATCCAAACAGGTGCCCGACCTGTACCCCCAAAAACTCAAATCAAACCTGGGGTTCAGTCCACGCAGCCTCAGCCTCAGGTGCGGATTGGTGACATGCGGGCACTGGGGGAGCACGTGAGCACGAGGGTGATCGTCAACGGGCTGAACACTGCGCGTCTGAAAGAGAAGAGATGCGTCTTACGTCCCGGCCTCTCAAAACCCCCCTCCTCCTCCTTCTCGCGTGCGCCCATAGAGCCTGAGAGAGATCCACAATTGTTTTCTGGGCTGACCCTCAGCGAGAAAAAGAAGATACTCTAGGCTAGAATGGCCTCTGCGTCCCAGGGGTCCCTCTCACCAGGGCCACAGCACCAGGGTCAAAGGCTGAACCAGATGTTGGTCTCAGGGCAGACTGAGGCGGAGAGGCAGAGCTCACTGGGTTTTACAAATCAGAGCCCTGATCAATCGGTTAATCGATCCCATAATTTTCTAGGAACATTTATCCAGATTTCAGGGTCGTTGACTTCTAAAAGCGGTTCTCCCAACAGAGTTCTCACAACTGCCTCATCAACGCCTGTTCAGGGGAGTCACAGTAGTGGTGGATCGATAACAGATGAAGTGGGGACGGGCGCGGCTGGAGCCAAAGGCTGTGGATTCAGGGCAATACCACCCGCTGCTGCGAACAGCAAAAATAATAATAATAATAAAGTCATGGCTTTACATGACTTTTCAAAGATTTAATGCAGTCTGTTTCAACTATTCTTTTATGCCGACTGATGATCTCGAGTAGCCGGGCGGCGATTCAGCACGTATTGCCTGAATAATTGTTATCAAACCCCAGGTTCTTTACACCAGGGTAAAAAATTAAATAATAATAATCATAATAATAATCATAATAATAATCATAATAATAATCATAATAATAATCATAATAATAATCATAATAATAATAATAGAGGAGAAAAAAGGTCCTAAACGAAAGCCAGTGGATATGAGGTCAAGGATATATTGGAAGGCGACGAACATGACGATGTAAAGCATTGCTCTATGGCACTGAATAAATTTTGCTCGCGTGAATCCGTAAAGCGCAACGAGATTGAGGAAGGCGAATTCATAGAGTCTATTGCCGCAACGCTGGAAATTTTGCAAGCCCGAAATAAGAAAATGCCTTCGCTTTGCAAAGGCATTTTCTAAGTGATTGGTAAACAATGAAGCTGCTACTTGTTGCATTTAATTGAATCAATATTTTCTAAATTGGGTTTCTAAATTTAAACGTCAACTGCTGATCGAAGTTAGCCTGTTTGTAATCTAAAATAAATATTTTGTTTCCAATTAATTTAGAGCTTATTACTAGGCCTATATGGCACGAAAATACAACAGTTTTCGGCCCAACAATAAGAATCATGAAGTCATGTAATTTGAGTGAATTTTAAAGAGTCAAATTCCCAAGCGCTGCCACAACAAGAACTTATCTTCGAGACTTCTAGGAACAAACCCATTACATGTAGTTAATAATTTATGTGTTAATCTCGTTACTTAATCACTCTACCAGCAGTCAAATGACAGCTGACTTAGAACCAGGACTAACAGCCTTTGCATCGATTAACCTACAGTATTGGCATACAGAATACATGTACATACTGTATATATATATACACAGATATATATATATATATATATATATATATATATATATATATATATATACAGTGTATATATATATGTATATATACATATTATATAAATACATATGTATATATATATAGGCCTATAGGCTATATATACATGCAGATATATAAATATCTACATATATATATATATATATATATATATATATATATATATATATATATATATATATATATATATATATATATTGGCCCTATATATACATGTATAAATATATATACAGGTAAGGCTGGTCCGACACAATTTTTAAAATGGTAGCGGTACAAGGGAATGATAGCGGGAAGCGAATACAGATGATAATGGGTAGCCTAAATGATACGGCATTGAAATATGGCATGAAGATTAACATCAAAGAGACAAAAGTGATGAGAGTATCCCATGAAAATCTGAAAATGCTTGACTCAATCTAGTTGGATTTGTTCTTGTTAAATTCAAATTATGAATTTTTTCTAATTTTAGTGTGCTACCTTAATATTTTTGCAGTCAGATTTACAAATAATTGTATATAGACTACATGTAATATTCTATACGTGTTAAAGCTATCTGGAGTAGGACTAAATAATTTTGCGCCATGGCAATGCAATAATTTCATAACTATTTTCGTAACTGCAAAATTGATCTGAGAGTTTAAAATTTGAAACCCTAAGGTAAATTATGAAGCTTATTACTGGTCAGTTGATAGCAAACGGTGAATATTATGATCATTTTTCCATGGAAGTACACGTGTTTACTAAATCATCTTTATATGACATTTTTATGTTACTAAATTGCACTTCGTCTCTGAAATATTGGATCAAATTTTAGCCAAGGCATTTCCACTGAATTATAAACGTATCTAATATATAGGCCTATAGTGACAGTAAAAATTTAACAATTTGATGAAGCATTCTATTTGTTCGTTATAATCAAGGAAAATATTTAGATACAATAATAAAGCTAATTATCTATATTATGAACATTTGTTGGTCAACTAACAATATTTTAATAAATTTACAGGAATAAATACCACTTCTCTCCTTTTTTCATTGTCATGTTTTTACCCAGGTGAAAAAATGTGGCTGCTATTATGACTTAATTAATTTTTAAGCATATTTACCGTTAACCATTTTAGACATGTTTGTCATAACCATAATTATTAAAAGTAAAGTTAAACAATTGTAACATTGTTCAAACCAAATCATTTTGAACTCGAATCGAACTCTTGCGAGTTGGAAAGCAAGCCGAACCCGAACCGAACCGAACTTTCATTTTCAACGAACCGAACCCGAACTCTGGAAATGCATAAAATTCCCAACTCTAATAATTATACTATGTATACTATACAGTGTACTATATGCAAACTCAGTAGTATAGGCTCGTATTTATGCATATCCGCGTGAGCTAATATAACTGGAAAGGTCAAGGTAGGGCAAGCGTAACTGGCCTTAGGCCTAAGTTAAATATCAATTTTACCATTCCCCAGTCGGAAATATTCTGAATACACATTTAGCTGATTCCTAGTGCATTAGAACTTTGATTATAATATATACTTGCTATGATCGTTTTCTAACATTCTATTCGTTTCAAACCTGTCAACGAGACTTTCGTCAGTCTAGGTATGAGATCTAGCTCCATTCTGCTAGCATATCTATAGACTCAATGGACTGGCCTGTGTCAACAGAATCCATTGTATCGTAACTGTGAAAACTTAAGAAATGTCTGCGCGAAGAATCGATCGCTCACCCTGAGGTTTTCCGGCCATTAGCAATCTCAAATAGAAGACGTGAAGAAATTTATCAGGTCGATGTCGTATTATTATACGTGGGACCCCGTGTTTATAACATCAGACTGCAAAAAATCTAATAAATAAAAGTTAATTTTGAATACATTAAATGCTTAGTTTTAAGTTTTAGGCCCATAACGTTCATATACCAGTTTTCGCTAAATTTAATTTGTAATTTAATTGTTATTACATTTTCAGTTCATGACACGTGAAATGTGAAACTCACATTTACATTTCCCTTTATATTGTCCATATGTACTGTTGGGCCTGCTTTCTAGTATTAAAAATGGAGTGAAAGGTCGTTAGATGCAGCAGAGAAGAAGATTACAATGACTGAACATGTACTCTATAATGATCTTATAGCGCTTGGCAGGTGTTAAATATATTGTACAAGTATAACAATAAAAATATAACATAACAAACACTGGGTCAGAAAACATAATTGCCTTTTTGAGACGCACACAAAATAAAAGTTTAAAAACTTACCTACACAACTAGCATTGCATAACACAATTACCTTATTTACAACATAACACATAATAACATATTTAATATGTATATACTAACGTACCCTGACATCATCCTTGTATGAGGAAGCGGACGTTAAATTTTATTTATTATTAATATATTTCTATATATCTATAACAATTATATCTATAGCAGAACTAGGCCTATGCATTTTCCAAACCAGCCTACACAAATAAACACATAACGATAAATCAGTTTCTTACCAACGTCTCTTTTACAGAAATAAAATAATAGTTTTGCTTGTGCAATACTACTGTATATTTCAGTCTCGCATTTCCCGTCATCGGTTATAGTATGACCCAAATATTTGAAACTCCTTACCTGTTCCAATTTCGTACCATTTATTATGATATTAACTTCACCTTTATTATTGGACACTCTCATAACCTTCGTCTTTTTTATATTAATCTTCATGCCATATCTCAATGCCGTATCATTCAGCCTATCCATTATCTCCTGCAGTCCAATCTCGCAGCCCGCTACCATTCCTTGGTCATCTGCAAATCGTACATCTTGTAACAATTTCCCTCCTACTTTTATTCCTTCTTCCATGTCTTCCATGGCTTCCGCCATCATTGCCTGAGCGTAAATGTTAAACAGCAGAGGCGAAATGCTACAACCTTGTCTTACTCTACCTGCTATTTCGTCTTCTTCTGAGTATTCTTGTTGGATTTTGATTACTGCTCTCTGATTCATATACAAGTTCAAAGTTAGTCTTTTATCTCTCCAGTCAATTCCTATTCTTTTTAAGATATTCATCATCGTTATCCAATCAATCCTGTCAAAGGCCTTCTCGAAATCTACAAAGCATACAAAAACGTCATTTCCATATTCTAAGCTTCTTTCGCAAAGAACTCGCATTACCCCTATTGCTTCTCTTGTGCCGCATCCTTTCCTAAAACAAAATTGTGTCTTGCTCATTATCATCTCCGCTTTCTACTGAATGCGATTATTTACTATCTTTAATACGATCTTTGATGCATGAGGTATTAAACTGATTGTTCTGTAATCGGAACACTCCACAGCATTGTCGTTTTTGGGAATTGGGATCATCACTGACTTGGTAAAGTCGTCTGGCCAAATAACGAATGACGCCCGTGCTCAGTAAATGTTAGTCGTAGGGCATGCACTAAGAGCGAGAGAGCGCACGCATTATCCTACACTTTTCTCTCTCTCTTAGTCTATGGTATACAACGCCTCCACTCTTCTCTGTCTTCCGCTTTTCTCTTCATGTCCACATATGAGTGGATCTCTAAATCATCTATAACATTCCTTTTGATATACCAGTATTCTTGGGGGATTCTGCTTATGACGAGGTGGGCACCTTATGCCTTCTTTCTCAGCTTCGACTAACATTTACTGGGCATGGGCGTCACTCCCTGAGAAAACAATCCTGTCTACACATACTACACTTATCGCTGGTAATTGTTAAATTCCATCTGCCATTTTCTAGACCAATTTGGTAGTCTTAATATGTCTTCTCTTAGAACCTCTAAGTCTGCTTGATTGTTTACAAATTTGCTATTTTCGAATCATCTGTGAATTTGCTATATTTTGACACTATGTCTATATCTATGTCGTTTATATATATATTTGAAACAGCAGCGGACCCAAGAGAGATCCGTTTGGAACATCACTTTTTACCGGTGTCCATTTAGAAAATTCCCCTTGAACAGAAACCTTTTGCGTTTTAATTTTAACTAATTACCTATCCACCTAAGAATGTTATCCTGTATACCGTGTATCTCTAACTTTCTCTATAATCTATTATGCGGTAATTTATCGAATGCTATTGCAATATCAAAATAAAATCAATTAATCAATAGAATATAATCAATTAATAAGAATTTAACGTCCGGTTCCTCGTCATTAGGACGTCTTTTGCAGACTCTTCACAAACAGGCGCCAAAGCACCACACGATGACGACTGAGTACACAGAGACCACAAAAGAAAGCGAGATCAAACAGTCCATGATCCAAGGCAAGTGGGTCAAAATTTTGACCTATGGCGGAAAGAGATGGGTTTTTAGCTTACCAAGTAAAGTACCAATACAATTGCAAGGTAGAAGATCTTCTGGCAGAGAGTTCCATATTGTCGAAGCAGAAAAACGAAGGAGCGCCTGAGCGCCTGAGATTTAATATTTGGTACAGTGAAAAGGTTTTTACTAGAGGAACGAAGACTACGAGAGGGCTGATAGAATGATAAAAGATCAGTTAGCTAGGATGGTTTACCATAATTTAAGTCTAACCTTACCGTTTTATATGGACACTGCGTATAACATGCCTGTTTAAGTATACTGGAAATGTCATATTTCCTATTAGTAAATATATTCAAACACAATATCTCTACATTTGGGAGAATTGGCTGCTGATGAAGTACGGGAAATTTCAAGAGTATCCATCAACGGTTACGATTTTGTGTAATAACAAAAAGGGACATTGTTTATACAAAAACACAGTGTATATCAAGCTGGTAAAGCTAAGTATAACGTCAGTTTCCTCACTCGAATGCGATATCAGTGACGGGCGAGCCCAGGATTTGAACCCCGCACATACTGATCCGCGGTTGAGTATCTTACCGACTTACCGAAGTGTATATATATATATATATATATATATATATATATATATATATATATATATATATATATAGAGCCTACTGTATAATATAGTAGCCATATAGTAATATAGTACTGTATAATATAGTAGCCTAATATATATAGAGCCTACTGTATGAATCTGATGAAAAAGGCATTTCTAATAAAATTATTACTCGTCTTTAAGCATTCATAATGACCTTTGCGTAGCCTTATACTCTCAAAAAGGTTTACGCCCTTGTACTACTTGATCTTTCGGCTGCCTTAGACACCAATGATCATAACATTCTAACCAGTAGACTTAAAACGCGAGTTGGTATCTCTGACTCTGCTTACTCTCTGATCTCCAGCTATCTTTCTGGTCGCACTCAATCTGGCTGGAGCCACTGGCTGGAACCAATGGCGAAGTCGGTTAAAAGCTGGTAAAGCTAAGGTTAACATCAGTTTCCTCACTCGAAAGCGATGTCAGTGACGGGCGAGCCCAGCATTTGAACCTCGCACCTACTGATCCGCAGTCGAGTATCTTGCCGACTTCGCCACTGGCTCCACTGGCTTCGCACTGGTTATATACTCGACCGCGGATCAGTATGTGCGAGGTTCAAATCCTGGGCTCTCACGTCACTGACATCGCCTTTGAATGAGGAAACTGACAATAGCTTTAGCTATTTTAGCTTTTAGCTTTATCTCTTATTATAGATAATGAAACCATGATAGAAACCATGCAAGACACGGAAGGAAGGAATAAAAGTAGGAGGAAAATTGTTACAAGATGAGCGATTTTCAGATGCCAAAGGAATGTTAGCGGGCAGCAGGACTGGACTGCAGAAGATAATGGGTAGACTGAATGACACGGCATTGATATATGACATGAAGATTAATATCAAAAAGACCAAAGGGATGAGAGGGTCCTAAATAATGGTCAAGTGAATATCACAATAAATGGGACAAAATTGGAACAGGTAAGAAGTTTCAAATATTTGGGTCATACTATAACCGATGACGGTAAGTGTGAGACTGAAATATGCAGTGGGATTGCATAAGCAAAATTGACCTTCCGTAATAGGAAAGAACTTTTAACAAAAAGTCTAAAGAAAGACACAAAGATAAAGATAGTGAAAACCCTGGTTTGTGCCAAGCTACTGTATGGATGTGAGACATGGACCTTAAAGAAGGAAGATATTAGGAAAATGAAGGCATTGATAATGTGGATTTGGAGAAGAGTGGAGAGGATTAGCTGGATTCGAAAGATTACAAATGAGGAAGTTCTGTAGAGAGTTAGTACAGATAGACAGACGCTAAATGTATTAAGAAATAGGAAGAAGAGTTGGATAGGATCCATTCTATGGGGGGGGAAGGTCTACTAAAAGAGGTCATAGAAGGTAGAATGGAACTCATATGTGGAAATGAAGAGGAAAGCGGAAAATAGAGAAGAGTGGAGGCGCTATATATCATGGACCTACTGGCAGTCCACTAAGAGAGAGAGAGAGAGAGAGAGAGAGAGAGAGAGAGAGAGAGAGAGATAATGAACTCTCCCCTGAACTACCTCTTCTTCGTTGTGTGCCCCAAGGATCTGTGCTTGGATCTTTACTTTTTTCCCTCTTCACTACCCAACTCAGTTATGTTTTAGACAATGCTTCAATAAAATTTCACTTCTATCAATCAATCAATAAGAGTTTAACTTCCGGTTCCTCGCCCTAAGGCAATGTCAGGCGTCAAATGCTGATTTAATGATGCGTTAGAATGTCTGAATAGCGTAGGGTTAACGTCATGAACTTTTAAATGACAGATCCTGAGGTGAATTGAACCATCGTTATTTCGAATCCCAGCCGCGCTGATCTGAGAGTAAAATCTGGGACATTCACTGGACTAGTTACTCGGAAAATGGACTAAATTGCCTAACAGTTTAAACATGTGGTATTACAAGTTATAGATATCAACAGAGTTGATCATTTCACTATAATGCGTGTTTACTTTTTTAAGAGCGCTCAAATAAATATGTTTTATTTTTAAATTTTATGCTGATGATTCTCAGCTGTACATCTCATTTTCTAGCTCTGATTCTGACTTGAAATTGCAACACCTTTCATTTGTTCTTGACAAGGTTTATTCATGATTTTACTGCAATCGTTTCTCTGTCAATCCTTCTAAAACCGAATATCTTTTAATCGGCACCCCCCCAGCAAAGAACCAAAGTAGTCTATTCCTCCATCTACTTTCAAAATCTTGCTTTCACTCTTGGATAGGATCCATTCTATGGGGTCTAAGGTCTATTAAAAGAGGTCATAGAAGGTAGAATGGAACTATAGAAAGAGGTCATAGAAGGTAGAATGTGGAAATGAAGAGGAAAGCGGAAAACAGAGAAGTGTGGAGGCGTTATATATCATGGACTATGCTAAATATATCATGAACAAAGCTAAAAACCTTGGTGTTATATCTGATGAATATCATGACTTCAAATTTGTTCAGCCATATGGCTGAACTTCTTCTCTCATGCGTTTGCAACGCGTTCAGAATTCGTTACACGTTAGTCTGTCGATCCTCAAGGCTTCAGGCCACCTCTAGTCCCTTGCTTTATAATCTTCATTGGCTTCCTGTGGTTCAAAGAATTAAGTATAAAATTGCTCTGTTAACTTTTAAAACACTTCTCTTTGGTAAACCTTCTCATCTTTCTGATCTAATAATTCATTATCAACCTTCTCGTAAGCTTCGTTCTTCCGATGCGTTACGTTCATTTTCTTTCTCCGCTTCTAGAGTTTTGAACTCTCTGCCTCCATACTCGATCATTGCTCAAGTTCTACTGCTATTACTTTCCGTTGGAGGTTGAAAACACATCTCTTCCCACCATAGACTTTTTCATCTTGCCTGACTGTTTTTTGATCACCGGACCGGCACCGTTTAGGATCTCTTCTTTCTCTTCAGCACATGTTTTTCAGATCGTTTGAGCTGAATCGATTTGTGGTGACATGTGATGGGGGACGTCCCTGACATCTTCCATGTATAAAGAATTAAACGTTAAGCCTTTATTATGTGTTATTATTATCTGCAACTATGGATTAACAAACATTAATACAATGATTACGCATCTTTTGGCGATTTATGATAAAACAAAACAAAACATATTTATTTGAACGCTCTTAAATTTAGGTCTTAGCCTATGACACTAAGCGTCTCAGTGAAGAGCGTTTGCGAACATGTCGGTAAACAGTAAGAGAAGATTAGAGGCTGCAGGTCCTCCAGAAGCGTGCTTAGCAAAATCCTTCTGTCGATGATGATTATCACAAGCGAGAAATGATTTAAGCCAAGTTTACTTGAGGCTGCAAGGTCTTATTAGTCTATCGCTTAAATCAATAACACAAGCGACGACCGTATAGTCGTCGCCATTGCGGAATAGAGTTACACTGACATAGTTGTATTTAAGTTTAATTTGCGGTTAGTCATCTTGCATTGATATTGCTTGTTATCTTATTATCTCAGGCACTAATTCTATTGATTGATCAATCTTCCAACCGCTTTGTTTATTCTTTTATTGATCTGCTAATTTTTATGGCGATTCGTATAGAGATAGTGAATATAAATAAATTCGAATAAAAATAGTGAATACCTTGGTATGAACCACGCTATTATATGTATGTGAAACAAGGTCCCAAGGAAGGAAGATATCAGGAAACTAGAGGCATTGGAAATGTGGATATGGAGAAGAATGGAATAGATTAGCTGGACTCAAAAGGTTACAAATGAGGAAGTTCCGGAGAGAGTTGTTACATATAAACAGTTGATAAATGTATTAAGAAATAGGAAGAAGAGTTAGATAGGACACATTCTTAGGGGGAGGTCTATTAAAAGAGGTCATAGAAGGTAGAATGGAAGGAAATAGAGGTGTAGGCAGGCCGAGATTAGGTATATTAGATGATTTAAAGACTCATATGAAGACAGAGAAGATTGGAGATGCTATATAACATGGACCTACCAGTAGGCAGTGCACTAAGAAAGAACATTCTTATGAAACATTCTTATGGATTCTTATTCCGTGATAAATCAGTCTAACGAACAAGAATCATATTAATTTGTTAGTGGAAATATATATTTTTCAATCTATCCTGATTGTCATTCTGAAGTCCTAAAAGTTTTAAATTAAGTCAAATTTATCATTTTATTTTAATAATTATTAATTTTTTTATCTTAATATTTATATTAAATAGTAATATTATCTAATTAGATTTTTGACCTTTTGCATCCTATCGTTCAAGTGAAAATTTAAAAGTGACTTTGACTTAAGTGATAAGAACTAAAATCATATTTTTATTAAATCCAACTAAATAAAATATCGTAATTTTGTAAAAACTAAGATATCACGAAGCCAAGGTATTAATGCAATAAAAATCAAGGAAAAAGTAATTAAAAATGAGGCATAAAATAATTGCTTTTAATTGAGAAATTAAGTCCAGTACAATAGAATTCGTGTGGTGCTTTGGTGCCTGTATGTGTAGTGTCTGCAATAGACGTCCCTGACATTGCCTTATGGCGAGGAACCGGACGTTAAATTCTTATTGATTCATTGATTGAATTGCCCCAGTAATGAGGTATCAGCATTATCTAAGTCTACCCAACAAGCGTTTACATGTATTTAAATCTTTAAACCACTTTAACATCAGTTTCATCTCTCGAAAGTAACATCTGTGACGAAGACCCCATGTCTAAGCCCAGCACACACTGATCCGCAGTCGGATATCTTACCGACATCGCCACTGTCTCATGCCAGTGGGATGTCTTCAGACATTTAGACTAACTTACTTGAATACTTAATCCTAGACATCAGTATAATTGCTTTATTTCTACATTATCCGGCCCACAAAGGAACAGAATACTGTTTTACCCATCATTGCTCTAATAATTTGTAATTTTACTCAATAATAAATTTTACAATATCTGTTGTCTATTTACAGCAGGTCTTTTTGGCATACAAAAATAGCAAACTGCACATTGGCTCACGGGGGAATAAAATATTGTATGGCCTCATGAATAAGTTCATTTCTCATTGTTGATATTCATGTATCCATCTGCCAAGATGTATCAGAACTCACATCGCAAACATCCTGTCTTAGCCTATTGTTTAGTGATGAATTGCGTTGCCAATGAACTGACAACCCGCAAACGTTTCTCTGCCACGTGAACAGCGGCTATTACTGCAACTATTGCAACGATATAGAAACTTACTCCTAGGCATAATTTGAGTGATCTAGTGGCCTATTGGCTTAGCCGTCCACCTCGGGTTTTATAGATACAGGATCACATCTCAAGAATCACGATGTAGCCTAAGTTGGAAAAACTTTTTTTTGTAATTAGCTAATTTATTAACTTTTTTTTATTATACCATTCATTGGTTTCTGTTTAGCTGAAGCTTTGAGTTGATATTTGGGCACACTTTGGGACGTTGAAATCTTGAACCTCACAGTTACGGGTTAACGTCATGTGTGAGTCAACTTTAATTAAAAAAGCTTAGTTTATATTTTGTCTTACTAAAGACAAAATAAAAGAGAGAGAGGGGGATATATATATATATATATATATATATATATATATATATATATATAAGTTTAATATCTCCTGCATCGAAGATTTTATTAAAAATAGTAAATAGTCGCTTTCAGTCGAAAGCAGAGATGATACTGAGCAAGACACAGTTTGGTTTTAGGAAAGGATGCGGCACAAGAGAAACAATAGGGGTAATTAGGTTCTTTGCTACACAAGCTTAGAAAAGACGTTTTTGTATGCTTTGTTGACTTTGAGAAGGCCTTTGACAGGATTGATTGGATAGCGACGATGAACATCTTAAAAGGAATAGGAATTGACTGGAGAAATAGAACACTAATTTTGAACTTGTACATGAATCAAAATTCAACAAGAATACTCAGAAGAAAGTGAAATAGATCGTGGAATAAGACAAGATTGTAGCATTTCGTCGCTGCTGTTTAACATTTACGCTAGGCAATGATGGTTGAGGCCATGGAAGACGTGGAAGAAGAAATAAAAGTAGGAGGAAAAATTGTTACAAGATGTACGATTTGTAGACGACCAAGAAATGGTAGCGGGCAGCGAGATTGGACTGCAGAAGATAATGGATAGGCTGAATGATACGGCATTGAGATATGGCACGAAGATTAATATCAAAAAGACTAAGGCTATGAGAGTGTCCAATAATAAAGGTGAAGTAATATAACAATAAATGCTACGAAATTGGAACAGGTAAGGAGTTTAAAATACTTGAGTCATACTATAACCAATGTCGGGAAATGTGAAACGGAAATATGCAGTAGGATTGCACAAGCAAAAGCGGCCTTTGGTAATAGAAAAGAACTTTTAAAAATAATCTAAAGAAAGTCACAAAGATTAAGATAGTGAAAACTTTGGTTTGGACCATTAACTTAATGGATGTGAAACATGGATCTTAAGAAAGAAAGATATTAGGAAACTCCAGTTTCCTAATATCTTTCAGGCTTGGAAATGTGGATTTGGAGAAGAATGGAGAAGATTAGCTGGACTCAAAAGGTTAAAAATGAGGAAGTCCTGGAGAGTTGACACGGATAGACAGTTGATAAATGTATTAAGAAATAGGAAAAAGAGTTGGATAGGACACAGTCTATGAGGGGAGGTCTATTAATAGAGGTCATAGAAGGTAGAATGGAAGGAAAAAGAAGCAGAGGAAGGCTGAGATTAGGTATGTTAGATGAACTCATGTGTGGAAATCAATCAATCAATCAATAAGAATTTAACGTCCGGTTCCTCGCCATAAGGCAATGTCAGGGACGTCAATGACGAGGAAGACTTCCGTCTTCATCTTCATAGACAGAGAAGAGTGGAGGCGTCATATACCATGGACCTGCCAGTAGGCAGTGCACTAAGAGATAAGATATATATATATATATATATATATATATATATATATATATATATATATATATATATATATATATATATATATACATATATATTATCAGTAATACAAAACATAACATATTATACATAACATATAATCATGAATTTCATTAGATACTAGTTATAGCTATTAGTTACTAAATTCTATCGTTCACCCTAGCTTTCTGGTAAATGATATTTTCAATAAATCAAGAGTCATCCACCTCTAGCGACTTAGTTTCGACTTAAAATTTCTAAATTATCCGTGAACAACTTAATTAGATTGTACACATATTGATAATTTGTAAGAACGATTGAAAGTTTCCAACTCAAAATTTGATAAGTGTTTTATCTCCCGTTCTAAATCTAAACGTATGTCTCAATATCATGTTAACCAACGCATAATTGCCTCTGACTGTTAATGTACACCCCTCCAGAATACTTAAATCTTAAAGAAAACTCTCTTCTATTGATATTGATGCCTTCTCTGCTGATATCAAGTCCTCCTCTTTAATTCATCTTCTACTGTTGTTGAATATTTAATTCAGTGTAGCTCTGCAATTTCTTTCATATCAAATAAGCATTCTCCTATAAGAACCATTTATTGTCGTTCAACTCCTAGGAAACCCTATTTCTGAAGAAATCTTAAGCAAAAATCAGAAACGTTCCGAACTCGAAACAAAGTTCAGGAAGGATCTGAAAAATCCTTCTGAACTGCGAAATCTAGACATTAAACCATGAACCTCAAATAGAGAAATTATAAAATAAAATGATTACTTCTGCGATAAGTTTTTAATATCAATATCTAATCTCGCAGAATTAGAATTGCCCTAAGAAGTTATGGGGAGCACTTTATTCTTAGCTTGATCGCACCATTCCCAAGTCACTTCCCTCTACCACTTCACAATCATTTCTTGCTGCTTCTTGTCTCTGCTTTTTCAATGACAAAATTGCCAAACCCTGTAGCACTAAACCATCCAACATCATTAGCACCAACAACACCATTTCTACAAAAATGCCTGAGCTACCCCTACTTTCTAGTTTTGAACCAACCACACTGGGAGAAATACGCAATCTTTCTCTTCACGCCACCGACTCATCTTGCTGCTTTGATGTCATTCCTACTTGATTTTTGAACTCCTCTGTTGATGGTATAGTTGCTCCCAATACCCACTTGATCAACCTCTCACTCTCAGAAGGAGTCTTCCCAACCTCCTTCAAACACGCAATAGTATTATCTCTCCTTTGCTAAAAAAGCCTTTTTTACTAAATGATGATCTCTCCAATTACTGACCAATCTCAAAACCTAACTTTATCTCTAAACTTCATGAAAAGGTAATTTATGATCGTCTCTGAAGGCATCTTGATTCTTTCCCCTCTCTCTCTCTCTCATTATTACTAAGCTTTTAGAAAACTCAATTCTACTGAAACCGCTCGCTTTCGAAACCATAACGAAGGAGTCTAAGCGTGGCCATGAGTAATAAACAGGTCTGCCTTGGTTCTTCTAGATCTCTCTGTTGTCTTTGACACAATAGACCATGACATTCTAATACACAGGCCAAAATCCGGCTTTGACATTTCTGATTTTGCTTTTTCTCTTCTCACGTCGTATCTCTCATGTCGTACGCAATCTGTCGTTATTAGTCAAGATCGCTCTCTGAATTGTCGCTCTTACGCGGTTTTCCACTAGGTTCTGTATTAGGTCCATTTCTTTTTCTTTATATATTACTACACTTATCTACCTGCTTGACGTTGTCTCCATAAATTTTCACATATATGAAAGACGACACGCAAATATATATTTCCTTTTCGAATCATGATTCTGATTAGAAACTAACTCATCTCTTGTCCATTTTAGACCTGGTTTATTCCTGGTTTTGTGCTAATCGTCTAGCTGTTAATCCCATCAAAACTGAATACATTTTTTTGGCACTCCTTTCTAAAGAATTAATAGCACTAATAACTCAGTTCATTTTAAAGTTTTAAAAATAGAGTCTTTGAAACAACGCCGATTAAAAGCAGACTTATGCATGTATTGCAAAATAATTTGTAACTTAGTTCAGCTAAATTCAAATGAATTTTTCCATTTCAAACAAGGTGTTACTAGGAATAATGGTAAAATCATTTGTTTAAATTCCTTTCGTTTTAACGCTGAAATATTTTATTTAAAAAATAGATTTGTTGCTCCTTGGAAATCTTTGACTTATCATGTTGTTAATGCTAAATCCTCAAATGACTTTAAGAAGGGTCTAGAGTCTACAGATTTAAGAAAAATTGTAAAGAACAGATACGACTAGGATTGCAAAATTTTGCCACAATTTTAGCAATAATTGCATGAGTTACTTGAAGATTTAGTTCACTAAAACTTTTTGTTTTTAAATTCTTTAATCCTTTAGACTAATTAATTCAATTGAGTCGTCTATCTAATACTTTGTGCCGTTATGATCATGCATTGTAAATTCCATTTTATTTTGTGCAGTTTAGTCGGGACATGTAAGTGCCACTGTTGGTCTTTGTTTTTCCGTTCACGCAGACACTTGATATTTGTGCCCTCAAAAACTGACACGTATAATTACATGTATGATGTGATAAACGAAATAAATAAATAAATTTTCAAAATCTTGCTCTTACACCTTCTGGATCCGCCAAAAGCCACGCAGTCATATTTGATGAAAACCTTGATTTTAAACCCCATATCTCTTCTGCTTGTAGCGCTTCTCTCTTCTTCAGATTCGTCAGCTTAGGCAAATATATCCATCCCTTACTAGAAATTCAGCCATTATCCTTGCAATTTCTCTCTTTCATTCAAATCTTGACTTTTGTAATTCCTTATTAGATTGGTTGCCTTCTTCTCTCAATCATTTGCAGCACGTGCAAAATTCTCTTGCATGTGTTGTTTGCAGGCCCTTTAGACTTCAATCCCACTCACTTTATCTTCTTCGCAGTCTTCATGGCTCCCTGTTAATCAACGCATAAAATACAAAATAGGTCTATTAACTTTCAAAACTCTGCGATTTGGTAAGCCTTCTTATTTATCTGAAATTCTTATTGTCCATCACGTGCACTTCGTTTCACTGAAGTCCTCTTCTCTCTGCTCCAAATATTCTGACATCATTTTGCTGATGTTCATTCTCTTAAGCAACACCCACGATTTGGAACTCTTTACCTACTTATCATCGCTCTTGTTTTCTCTTTCAACTTACTCTAGTTAACTTAAGACTTACCTTTTCCCACCGTAACTTTTCCGATCGATTATATAATCGATCTACACTGACCACTTTTGATCACAGGACCGGCTTTCGCTTTGGACACTATTTCTCCTTAGCGCATTCCTTTTACAGATTAGTCTGAGTGAATTGATCTGTAGTGACGTGTGCTGTCGGGAAGTCCCTGATATCATCCTTGGATGAGGAAACGGAAGTTAAACGCTTATTATTATCATTATCATTATTAATAACTTACAGTGTCCTTATTCCAATTTGGCTCTCAGAGTAGCATTTTTTTATCTTATTCATAGTCAAACACTTCTGCCATTTCTTT
The DNA here is from genome assembly GCA_905160935.1 of Enchytraeus crypticus. NCBI lineage: Eukaryota > Metazoa > Annelida > Clitellata > Enchytraeida > Enchytraeidae > Enchytraeus > Enchytraeus crypticus. The sequence continues at coordinate 597,696 of CAJHZI010000462.1, forward strand.
GAAAGAAATCATGTAGTAAAAATCATAGCTTATTAACGTATCTTTTTGCAGTATCGGCTGTATTGCTGTAGAACATTAGCTAGGCTGCTTCGCGCAGGTACGCTTCCATGTCTAGCATGCACAGGAGGTGTCATGTTAAGCTGAAACAGTCGATGAAGTATCTATTGAGCTGAAGGTCGATATTCCAGTAGTGTCTCTGAAATGTGTGTATGCCCCTCTCTCCCTACACTTTCTCCCTCCTACCTCCTTGCCGTCAAGTACATTAAGTCTCATTTTGTCATATTCACAGAATATGACAAAATGAGAAAAAAAACCAATGACGCTTTTACAAAAATGCACATTGTTTGATTTGAAGATAACTATCAACGAATTAAATTATTAAAATCCTTTCTGGTATAGAAATATGTGCTAAATGCTTGAATATACTTGGTCTTAAAAGCGGAAATATTTGGCGTATTTTTAATTGCACGTTCTATTTCAAATTTAAGAGAAATATCTTTCGCTTCGCTCTTGGACACTAATAACCAAGAGTGAAGTGAAAGATATTTCTCTTAAATCTGAAATAGAAAGTGCAATTAGAAATACGCCAAATATATCCGCTTTTAGGACACTAATAACCCAGAGTAAATATTTTCGCTTTTAGGACCAAGTATATTCAAGCATTTAGTTCATGTTTATTAATTATGTTGAATTATAGCATTCAATATTAATCAGGCCAATTATATGGAATGACAACGGCATTAGGGATATTTATATATATATTTTTTGCTCTAAAGTAAAAATAATTTACAGTTCAATCAATGTTGCTTAATTAATAAGAATTTAACCTATGGTTTCTCCCACAGGGCCATATCAGGGAAGTCTCAAGCAGATTCTGCACCAATATATGCAAGAACAGCGCACGATGACGACTGAGTATACAAAAACCGGAGAGGCAATGAGATCATAAGAGTGCAAGTACATGATAATTAAGAGGCAAGAGGGTCAGAACATTGACTTATGGCGGAAAAAATAGGTCTTAGCTCGCATAGGAAAGTTTTAATACACTTCAAAGATAGAAGTTCTTGTGGCCGATAATTTCACAAAACTGAAACAGAGAAGCGTCTGTCAATGGCAGATCTAATGTCTGTACAGTGAGGACATTTTGAATAGAGGAGCAAAGACCTGGAAAAGGTAAATAAACTGCCGAATGATACTGTTCACTTTAAATATCGCAGAAGAAAGTACTTTACATAAAATACAACTACTTTCGACACAGAAAACTACTATGCACTCTAGCACAAATTCCTACACTTTATTTTATTTTCCTCTCGACTATTCGCGTACTAGGATTCCTTCTAATATAATCCCTAGGTAAGAATATATTGGTGGAGCACTCTTCCCAGTTTGATCATTACAGATCACTCTCTTCATATCGATTGTTCGATGTATTAAAATCAGTTCTACTAAACGAACTCTTCGAATTACTCTTGAATTCGGCTACTACTGAGATTCTTCTAATCTTCTCAATATCTTCTCAATGCCCAATTTACGTTTTACGCCCTTGTTGTTACTCTTCCATCTTTAATCTCCCTCTCAACTTCCTGTCTAGGCATGCCCTCATTGGTAACTTGCCCTTGCTTAGCTAACGCCTAGGATCACACTTCCATAAAACACAATACTTTCAAATCTTTACTTATACAGCAGTATTAGTAAATACTATACTTGAAATACAAATACATCATATACAAAATATATTGAATCAAGCTTTCACATATACGTTCATAGATTGTGAGTCAGTGTAATTTCTTCAGAAGAGAAAATGTGTGGGAATGGAATTTTCTACATGCACACTACACGAGCAAGAGAATTTTGTACGTGAGGAGACGAATAAGTGGGGTTTTAAGGAGATCATCTTAATTCGCTTAACAGGGAGTTATATTAAATACATTTTGAATGGACGAATGCATTAATTAATTCGGTAGCAGAATTGATCTCAAATGACCTTCGAATTTGACGTAATTGTCGGATTTGAAAATTAAGAACGACAGATAGATAAAATATTACATTTAATTTGAAGTTGAGATTTTATTCAAATATTATTCCAAGGTTACGTGCAGATTCAGTGGGTCTAAGGGATTAAGTTTAAATGTAATGAGAGGTTCTGGTGATTCTGGTAATGGTAATGGTGATACTGTTGAGTTGCTGTGGGATGCCAATGAGAAGATATTCAGTTTTTGAGGGCTTGACCAAAAGGCCAATAGCACAAAACCACGATTGGAGGAGCTTACGGGTAGGTGGGAGCTTGAATGAAGCATCAAATGAATAGGTAACAGAAAATGAGATGCAAATCTGGGTATCACCACTATAAAATGAAATTTCAGTGTCTAATCAGTTCGGAAATAATTTAAAGTGGTTGTATATAATGTGAAATGGATAGGACAGATCAGAGAACCCAGAGGAATCCCGCAAAGTAGGATTAAGTTGATAGGTGATAGAGTTGGATCAATAATTACTGATTGAGTATGCTGTGAGAAGTGCGAGGAAAGTAGCCAATGAGCATTGAAAGAAATTCTGAAGCAAGTCTAGATAAGAGAATGATATGATTATTCATGCCTAAGGTGGCAGAAAGTTCAAGAAAAGGAAAGGCAGATATTAGTTGTTCGTCAATGACTAAGAAGAGATCATTAAGGATTTTGGTTAGTAGAGATTCGCTTGAGTCGAATTTCTGATAGCCAGCTTGTAAAGATGAGAGTGATAGGAAAGAATGTAGATGATGACATAGACAGGAATAAGCAACTCACTCTAGAACGTTGGAAAAATGGTAGTTTGATGGAAAGATGCCTTTCCAAAAGTGACATGACAACGGCACTCTTTATAGTTAAACTAGAAGACTCCTTCGCTAAGGAATAGATTTATTAATTAAACGGGTAATGGGATGTACAAAAGCATCATTAACATTATTAATATTATTAATATTAATATGTTAACATTAATTGTAAGATTAAATATTAATATTAATATTAAATTAATATTAATGATATTAATTGAGAATGCAGAGGTTGATTTCCTGATTACTTAGACTATATATCCATTAAAGGAAAACATTTAATTGAGTGTCAAGACTCATTGACCTGCATCAGGTATAAGTTTTGGTGTAACCTTAAGGAGTTATTGCCATAACTATCAGAAATGGTATCTGAACAGGGATTACGTTAGGTATTGTAGTTATTATTTTTTATGTTGCGTTATGTTATTTTGATTTGTATTGTATGTATTGTATTATTTGTACACCTACTGCATTATTTACTTTCACTGGTTTCATTTTTTCATTTTGTATATACTTGCATATGTGTTGTTGATCGTTGAAATTTGAAATTAATCAGTTGATAGAGTTAATATTAATAATATTAACTCTCTGATAATTTGAAATTAATTAGTTCTCTCTCTCTCGCTCTCTCTCTCTCTCTCTCTATAATAATAATAATAATAATAATAATAATAATAATAGTAATAATAATAATAATAATAATAGTTACGGACACTTTTCAGTAAGCAATCTCGGCCTATCTTGCGCTCCTGCTGGTGCTGCTGCAGAGGCTGCGGCTAATAGGAAAACTCTGAAGTATGCCGAAATCTCAAGCAACTATATCTTCATGCCTATTGCCTTTTAGACCCTGGGCCCCATCTACCCTGTCGCATCAGACTTTATTGACGAAATAGGCAGGAGGACCAGCACCATTACTGGTGATAAGCGCGAAAAAGCTTTTATATGCCAGCGACTGTCTATTGCTCTCCAGCGATTCAATGCAGTCTGTTTCAGTCGCACTTTGACTAATGCGGCTTCCCAGAATGTAGAGGAATTATTTTATTCGCTTCTTTTTTTAAATTTTTTATTAAATAAAGTCTCTTTTATCTTATTTTTTAGCCCAGGGCCCTTTACAGCCCAGGGCATTTAAAAAAATATAAAAAATTTAAAATAATAATAATAATAATTGAGTAGCCGGGCGACGATTCAGCACGTATTGCTTGAATCGTTTTTATCAAACCTCAGGTTCTTTACACCGGGGTAAAAAAGGAAAAAAAGAATTTTTAAAAAAATAATAATATTAATAATAATAGCGAAAACGATGAAGATCTGGATAGGGACGAGGTTAGGAGAGGCTGAAAGGGTTGCGAGGATACTGGAAAGAAGAGCACTTATCTCAAGCAGAGGATCCCAGATCCACTTTCATCGAGACCTCCATTAGCGGCCCTCAGCTCAGAGCGAGTGTCACCAAGCTCAGGCATTTCACTGAGGGGCCGCTACAACGTATCGTACGACCCGGTTGATTTCTAGAATCGTGGAAATGTTTAACGAATCATCTTTGTTGCCGGGGCGGCCTTTTGTTTCTAGACAGACCTATTTCAACATAATAATAATAATAATAATAATAATTATTATTATTATTATTATTATTATTATTATTTCATTGCCCTGATGACATGACTTTAGTGCACTGGTGCAATGGTAAATGTGCCGTATGGGACTTCACGGTCATTGACACTATGGCAAACTCTTACTTGACTTCAGTCACAGCCGGTAGAGCTGCTGTTCATGCCGCCTCTAGGAAATTGGATAAATACCGTGATCTGTCCTTAAGATATGAAGTTGCTCCGATGGCCAATGAAACCATGGGCCCGATGGATCCCGAAGGAGTTGACTTTATTAATGGCATAGGCAGACGTATTGCAGAACAATCCGGCGATAAGCGAGAGACCTATTTTCTTTTTCAAAGGCTTTCCATGACTTTGCAAAGATTTAATGCAGTCTGCTTACGCAGTTCTTTTAAGCTGGTTGATGACCTCGAGTAGCCGGGCGGCGATTCAGCACGTATTGCTTGAGTCATTTTTATCAAACCTCAGGTTCTTTACACCGGGGTTTAAATAATAATAATAATAATAACAATAATAATAACAAGAATGTCTGCGTTCGTGGTAAATTGGCGAATGCGGCTTCCTGGACGGAGTGAAGAGGAATTATTTTAAAATTTTCTTTTTCATGTGTTTTTTAATCAAATAAAGTCCCTTTTTATCTTATTTTTAGCCCAAGGCCCTATACAGCCCGCGGGAAAGAGGAATTGTAGTGAAATCATCAACTATGTTAATATCTTTCACTTCACATCGGTTTATGCAGTTCGGCAATTTATTCTATTTTCAGTACTTAGTAATCCAGTCCTGTGACTGTTCCAAATTTACCAAAGAGTAATCACGATCAGTGCGGCCAGTATTCGAACCTTCGAGAGATCATTTCACGTCAGGATCTGTCATTTATTAACCCGACGCCTCCAACCTCCCTGCTACGGGACATCCAAGATACAAAAGAGTACTTTCAGCCTTTGTATGGAACACTATTGCTAACTAACTTAAGATAATTAAATGTATTTCTAACAAAATCTAAGCAATCTAAGCAATTGCTCTTGCATATTTTTGCTTCTCTACACCTGTTTAGTAGTGTGTAAAATGTATTTCTTTTAATCCTCTATTTTCTGCTCTCCCTTCCTCTCACGTTTTTTCTGCAAGCCCTTCTCTCTGTATATGCAATATGCATATACAGAAGACTTCACTCGTTAATACCACATGTTAAATCCGTTAGGCAATTTAGACCATTTTCCGTGTAACCAGTCCAGTGAATGTACATTATGTATTTTCTATCTTTATACATGTATTTAAAATATAATAATATGACATCAACTTTACAACTGCTATTCAGGATCAAGTAGACTTTTAGTCGAGACCAAAACTCCAAGTCCAAGAGCAAGACCGGACCTTTCGAGACCAAGACCAAGACCGGACCTTCGAGACCGAGATCAAGACCAAGACCAATAAAAACAACATCCTCCAAGCATGATAAAATGAGGTGGCAGCACTAGTAGGCCTAAATTACATCATTAAGACTTCTACCGGAGCTTTAAAATTATTTTACTAGGTTACAGGTATAAAATTATTGATATATAATTTGCCAATTGAGAGGCAATAACATACCCAAATTAATAGACCTAAAAATGACATTTTTTGGAAGATACCAATTAGTGCCGTATACTTTGATGTTAAGTGCTTCATGCTAAATATATGCCGATATATTCTATATATTCCCGTTTGACAATAGAGTCAATTTATCTTCCTTCCCATAGCTGTTTCAAATTTTAAAATATCTACTTCATCTCTTAATCTGTAGATTGAGCTTTTTAGTGTACCACAGTCGGCTGGAGCCAGCGGCGATGTCGGTAAGATACTCGACTGCGGCTCAGTATGTGCGGGGTTCAATTCCTGGGCTTGCCCGTCATTGACATCGCTTTCGAGTGAGGAAACTGACGCTAACATTCGCTTTATCTTTTACAATCGAAGAGCAAGAAAAGACATTCAAACATGCCATTTTACTACATCATACGTGTATAATTCTTGAAAATTGTTCATTCACAGCTTCTTGAAAATAATTTAAATATTATGCATGCATGCAGTGGTCTCGAAAATAGCCGAGACTCTCGCTCGAGACGATGATCAAGTTCAGAACCTTTGAAATTGAAACCAAGAAAATATCAAGACCGGCAAAACCCAGTCTCAAGCGGTCCAGAGACCAAGACCACTTCACGAGGACTACAAGTCTGGGATCCAGTTAAGTTAACTTGAAATAGAAGCATAGGTTCCATTTTCTTTCCGTGAAGGCTTATGCTAATAAACCCATTTCAATGATCAGCTAATTTCTCAAAATCTCTTCAACAGAAACTTGTTATATATATATATATATATATATATATATATATATATATATATAGATATTATAGATATAGAGATAGATAGATAGATAGATAGATAGATAGATAGATAGATAGATAGATAGATAGATAGATAGATAGATAGATAGATCGATAGATAGATAGATAGATAGATAGTAGATAGATAGATAGATAGATAGATAGATAGATAGATAGATAGATAGATAGATAGATAGATAGATAGATAGATAGATAGATAGATAGATAGATAGATAGATAGACAGACAGACAGACAGACAGACAGACAGACAGACAGACAGATAGATAGATAGATAGATAGATAGATAGTTAGATAGTTAGATAGATAGATATATGCCTAACATAACATAACAAATAACATAACATAACATTAACATAACATTATGTCATTATCATTGTATAACATTATGTTATATCATATAACATGATATATATATATATATATATATATATATATATATATATATATTATATCATTAGTGTTATATAATTAATATAATTAATTTCAATACCTGTAGTCATAGAGTTAAACTGGCTGTGCAACGTATTAATTATATGCAAAAAGAATTGCACTTATTTTTTATGAGTAGACTAACACGAATACGAAGAAAAATATCGAAACGTTGCTGTTCAAACAACCTCAAACGAGATTTACTACAGGTGTGCTTAAAACTCACTAGGCTAAATTCACTTTAATATGATAAACTGATAGACTAATTTTGTAAACGCTTCTGCTTTCTTACTTTAAAGTTAGAATTACAGTTCTCCAGCAGTTTTTCAGTACAGTAGGTAGAGAAATAGAGAGTGAGAGGGAGATTGCGAGAGAGAGAAACAGAGAGAGAGAGAATGAGAGAGATAGAGAAGGAGAGATATAGAGAGAAAAATGCAGAAGAGAAAGAGAGAAGCAGCGAGAGGTAGAAGGATATTATCACGGCGTTGTAGACGTATATAAAAGAGAGCGAGACAGAGCTAATATCATTCGATAATATCGTTAGAAGCTTTAAGTCTTATCTTAGCGTTCATCATTATTCGGCGGTGGTACATTATATTCCAAAAATATTGTAGATCTTCAGCGTGTGATAGTGGGTCCCAAGCAATGCAGAGATAAGGGAAGCTTTATGATTCCAGTTCTAATGATCATAAGAAAGTCGTGTGATTAAAGGCTAGCGCTCTCTCCCGTCCCATAGGTCTAAGGATTCTTGTGGATCAGCTTCACTCATAAATGACTCATTCAATCCTGTGGGACCGAATGAACATCAGGATAGAGATGGATAGGTGGACTGTAATAGAATATGTATATTTACTGTCTCTTGCCGTGCTGTGTCCGGCGCACTGTGGAATAGACCAAAAAAGACAAACTGCACGAGTCGTAGAAGACTAAGCAGGAGCCGGAGGAAGGCAACGGAGAACCATCTCATCTAGCGGTGCAGTTCTCTCCATGATAATATGGCATACAACTACAAAGAAAAAGGACCTCAGTTTTGGCCACTCCTATGGATGAGACATGGTGCGAAGAATGACTGACCAGTCGGCAGCTTGTGTGCTTCACGGATTTGCTATACGCTTTGTAATCCAAGGTACCAAGCATTTAGCATAGTCACTTGCAATGTAAGAACATATGAGAATAAAAGAAAAGTTATAAACATTAAGCGCGAAATGCAGAAAGAGGATGGCAATTGGTATTTTAGGATTAGCACTGTTTTAGTGAAACAGTGCTATTTCAATTCACAAATTAATTCCAGATTCCCATAACTATTCTATTCGGGGATCATAATTTCTAGTACTTTTCTCATTTTAGTTTCAAAATAACTTTAAATATTTATTACCATTCTAATTTCAGTCCTCTAATAATTTGCAATTTTTATTACTATTATTTTACAGTTGCAAAGATGCGATTTAAATATAGGCAGTGAAACTAAGGTTTTCATTTGATTAGGTACAGAGTTCCAATTTTAGGCAACTAATTCTAAACCTTTTTTCTCAAAGAAAAGTTCAGTAATTAGGAATGATAAAGCTATAATTCCATCGGATGCTGTACTTTAGATAAAAACATGAAATTTCCGATAAAAATATCTTAAATTTTAACTTAATTGGTCGAAAAATGTAGTTGAATTGGATTTGATTTTAAAAAACACATTTCCATCAAGTTTCAGAACTACTGGCATTTTCAAAAAGTTATGAAGCCTGTTCCTATTACCCGCTTTCAGCAAGCCAGCTAGAGAGCAAATTCTTTGTACATAGGCTTGGGAAGCCGGTGCCATTACCAGATCTTCGGCGATGTTTGTTAATCTGTTATACGCTGCTCTATGTCCTATCCAAAGAGCAAAATATACAGTATATATAACTGCTGTTGTCACATTTGACAATCCTGTTTCACATCAGAATTTTCCATTTGCAACGTTGTAAGTAAAATACTCTCATACTACACTTCTTCCTCTCTCCCGGCGAACAATTTTGAGATATTAAAAATTAATTGTTTAAAATAATTATTTACAATTATTACTGCTACTTCCATTCTTAAAAATTTTCCGTTCAAACTACTATTATTCTGTTCGGCAAGCCGTAGCCTAATTTCTACTTTTGCTCAATTAAAAAAAAAAAAAAAATGTATATTCTTAACCTTTTACCGTTTACAAAGTTCACTAATTTTCCTTCTAATTTCTAATACCGTTAACGTATATATAACTGGAGTCAAGTAAGATGGAAGGGGAAGGATATGATTTCATGAGTGGTGAGTACAGAATCATTCATTCTGGACGACACGAAAGCCAGAATCGCGTGGTATAATATTAGCCAAAACATACGGATAAATTTATCTAAGATACTGCAGTTTCAGCGGAATCGGTAACTTTAATTGTCATTCAAGCATATATATCCACATCAGATGTTGATGATGAAGAAATGGAACATGGAACTTAATATAGGCCCATATGAGCGTTTAGAAGAACTGATAAAAGTTGAGTGAGCAATAGATCAAGCTGGTGATATGAGAGATTTGAAAGCGGTGGTTGGTGCAGGAAAGGACGAACAGGAAATTGATGAGATTGGTCTACGAAAGAGACCAATCTCATCAATTTCATCAAGAGACCTATTCCAGAAGCTAATAGATTTCTGCAAAAGGAAGAAGATGATGGCAACAAGCACGTGGATCAATCATGAAAATCGAAAGCGAATCACGCGGAAAAAACCTAGAGATTATTGAAGATTCCAACTAGAATATATTTTAATTAAACAGCTACACAGAAATAGAGTATAAATTCAAGGATTTAACCGGGAGAGAGAGATATATGTGTTTTTGTTTCAGCATCAACACCAAATCACTGACAAATACAAATAGAAATAAACATTTAAAAATAAAATAAAATCAAAATTTTCCAGAAACACAGGGTATCAAACAGTCTTAAGAAACTAGAACAACGGGCGTCAGGGAAGATGATACAGATTCAGACCATAATCTAGTGATGGCTAGGAACGAGTTGAAACTGGAGAAAACAATTAAAAGCAGTTGTCGAAGAAATTGAATATGAGCGGATTAGAAGAAACGAAAGGTCAATTTGGAAGAAAATAAATATGGAGATTAACGAGGCGAAGACTGATGAAATTGTAGGAGTAAACGAGACACGGAACCCGATAATAGAGGCAAAGAAACAGCAACCAAAAAAGTTTGTATGTATGATTTCAAAAAATCAAAACGAGCCAAAAAGCCTTGGATCACAAATGAAATGATAGAAAAGATCAATGAAAAAAGAAAATGGAAAAAATAGTCAGAAGAACAAGAGAAAAGAGAATAAGCAAGTCTAAATAATTTGCTAAGAAGAGCAACATAAAAAGCAAGAGATGAGTGGTACGATGAAAAATGTGCCGATCTAGCGGAGTATGATAGAAGAGAGTTGTCAGGGCCCCTGAGCAGTGAATAGGGGCCCACCTTATCAGAAGCATAATCCCCTCAAGACTGATGGTAGGCCAATATAAAAAGGAATGTTAGATAATTTAAAGATCCACTCGTATGTGAATATGAAGAGGAAAACGGAAGATAGAGATTAATGGAGGCGCTATATACCTTGGACCTGTCAGCAGGCAGTACACTGAGAGAGAAGAGAGAGAGAGAGAGGGAGAGAGAGAGAGAGAGAGCGCGAGAGAGAGAGAGAGCAAAACGACGAAATTAAAAGCAGCAGAAATTGACGACGCGCCAGCTGAATGCCTAAGAGTATTAGAAGAAGAAACGAATAAAAACTATAGCATAGATATGCAATACCGATATGTGGTATACATAGACTAAGCAATACCGATATCTGAAATACATATACATATGTATACCGATATGTGTTAGGAGAACTTGCCGATCAGCAATTATCACTACTGCTAAAATGGAAAATGCAGTGTAATGGTCGAAGTACAGAAAATAAGCTTAAAATCGCATGCGTCAAAAATATTAAAAAGCTATTTTAGTATGGATTTCAATCTGACGCATTAGCAATGCATGCGTGAAATCCTCGACCCTAGAACAAATCCCTAATCCTATAAAAAAAATTGAAAAACTAGAATGTGTCCTGGCAAAAATGCACACATCTACGAAAGCGGTCAATTTTAACTGTGTTATCAAATATTTCTTGTATTAAAGAGCGTATATATGTTTTGTAACTAAGGATGTAAAGTGTTATTTTTTATCGTGATATATTTTATGTAGAGCTATTATAATACGAATCAGCTGTTCAGATCTCCGTCGTAGGCGGGGCTAGAATAGTTTGAGAGCTCCTGATTGGCAGGCCAGTCTGGACAGAGGGGAATTGGAGATGTGAATGTTTGTTTACCAGGACCCGTGAAAAGGATTGAGAAGGGAGAACACGTGTTTGAAAAGAGATTAGGAAAGATATACAGGGTGAGTAAAAAAAGATAACACCTTCAAAAAGTTTGAATATCTCAGGCTATTGTTAATATTATCAAAGCAAACTTTTACCAATTAATAAAGGACTAATTTGTGACGGGGTGGCCAATTTTCATTCATTTTAATCTTTGGATTGGCCAGATATTCAAGTTTCAGCAGAGCAACCCCCAGTTTTTACCTAAAAATGGCGTTTGCTACAACGGTAATGGCAAATTGCACTTCATTGGCGAGAAGGAAAAGGTGAACCCTCAGTATTACGTCAATACTTTACTTTCCGAGCTGTTTTGATGATTGCTATGCTCTTCTACCAAATGGTTTCATCCTTCAGTAGGGTGATGCTTCGACTCATCTCGCCATGCACATGAATGGATCAGCGAGAGAAATCCGCATTTCATCATGAAGAGTGGATGGCCTCCAAACTCTCCTGTATAAAATCGTCTGGATTACCATGTCTGGGGAACCATGCTGCACCAGAAACACCAGTCGAAGCCTAAAAACAAGGCAGAACTGCAGGAAGTGTTACCTACCATCAATTTGGGAGAGACTGCCCCAAACTAGAATCAAAAAGTCTGTCCTAGCGTTCCGAAAGCTGCTGCAGTCCTGAAAAGCAACTGGAAGAAAGCATATCGAATAGGCAATAATGCTAGCAGATACAATTGGTTCGTTCTGAACCACCACAACGACCCTTTTCAGAGATAAAATAAAAATAAAATAAAATAAAAATTTTATTTCCAGTGCGTTCAAAAATGGGGGGTTTCTCTGCTGAAACTATCATAATTGGCCAATCTATGTACCAAAATTGATGAAAATTGGTCACCCCATCAGAATTTAGTCCTTTAGTGTTTGGTAAAAGTTTGACTTAAAATTATTAATAATAGCCGGATCTTCAGACTTTTGCAGGTGTTATCTTTTTTTTACTCACCCTGAAGATCTTTCAGGTATAGACGACAGTGGGTTATCTGTGAGCAGATAATACCGTTGAGGAGACCTTAAATGTGGTAAAACATAAAAAACATAAAACATAACGGCACACTGGGTCAGGAAGCACAGATGCTTGTTTAAGACCCATTTCCTCCTCCCTCTCCATGGTTATTAGTAATCGTTGCCTTTTGATGGCGCATCAATTGCAGCCGGCGCGGATTTAAGAATAACCTTCCATCACCCTGGGATTTTTCCTTCCTAAGCTTTTACCAACACTCGGTCTTCCAAGGTGGTCACCCACAAAGTACTAACCGAGGTCGATGCAGCTTAACTTCGATAATTGACGCGCAACTAAACCAAGTGCGCTAATCCCGCCGTTTTTGTAAAAGGAAAAGCAAGAGAACAGAGATAGCTTTGTTAAAGGTGCTAACGTAGAATACAAAGGTTCTTACGGTAGAATTTCTATAGTAGTTTTTGTGGTCGTTATTTAAATTTAAACGTTGGATTACTAATATATAAATTTGTGCATATAGTCGTACGCCTATGTGTTAAATTTGCGATCGAATATTTTCTTTCGGATTGTATCTCGAGTTACTATATTTTGCGCGTTAGAACAATTGGATATTTTCGTTTCTTTGTACACTGTCTGTAAATACAATTTAATTCGTGTTTTATTTAATAAATTTAATTAAATTCTTTTAAACACGCCTTCGTGATTAAAACCTTTAGATTAAATTCAGTGAGCTCTCGAGGCCGAGGTCAATGTTTTAGGATTAAAATAATTTAATGGCCATTAGAGGCCTTGACAAACTGAATCTGGATTTGAACTCCAACCTGTCAATCTTAATGCTGCGTTCGACTAATGTAGCATACGACTCTCAATAAAGAAATAAAACGCCCTTCAGAAAGAGCTCAACTGAGCTCTGTCTAGCTGACTACCGGAAATGCAGAAACATAGTAACATTGCAATTAACATAGGATCGTAAATAATTGGATATAATAAATATTAATAATGAAAATAGCATTACATTGTAAAGAGCAAAACATTTAGGACTAGCTAAAGCATGAACTGAAGATTTGTAAAACTAAAAACGCATTAAAATTAAAACGGGATTCAAATAATAGCCAAATAGCCAAGGCAGGACTAATGTTAGTAGATAACCGCTGAACGATCAGAGGTTTTAGCTACTTAAAGTAAAAGAAAAAGTAAACACGCATTATAGTGAATAATCAACTATGTTGATATCTATCACTTTTAAAACAACATGTTTAATCCGTTAGGCAATTTAGACCATTTTCCGTATAATCAGTCCAGTGAATGTCCAAGATTTTACTCTCAGATCAGCGCGACCGGGATTCGAACCCACGAGGATTCAAATCACCTTAGGATTTGTCATTTAGAACTTCACGACGTTGCCTCTACGCTATTTAGACATTCTTAAAAGTATTTAAAAGTAAAGACATTGTAAAACTGTAAAATAGACATAGATAATCATTTTCAAGTATCAATTAAATGCTGTTTGTACATTTTGCTAAAACCTGATTCAGTGGAACAGGTTCTGATTTCATTCCAAATTGTACAGCGAGAGTTTGCAAAGGAGTTGAAAAAAGCGCGATTAGCATTATTATTCATGCATATGAGGAAGTTGATATCAATACAGGCATAAAAGTTGTCAATGCAGGCCTACACTGCATAAATTGAATACAATCGGTCAAATGCAAAATGCGGTCATAAACAAAAAATTATATTTATCGTTAATATTTAGTACTTAAAAATATGACGTTGAGAAGAAATCCAATTTATATGGGTCTTAATCGCCAGAAAGTTATCGTCGACAAATGAGAGAGCTATAGTTAGCGTTGTGATGGAGCTGTTAAATTTCAATATACATGTACATGTATACTTGGCGTGTGGACGTAAGTGGTGCAAGGGTTCGTGCTTCTATATACATGTATACTAGTTTCTTTGTGTTTTCAATATGCTATATTGAATTACTACATTGTTGTTGTTATCGCATGTAGCTGGAAAGAAGATGATACGGTTTGTTTTGAACGACGTTGAGGGACTTGGATGTTTGTGCTATGGTAGAATAGTTAGATTTAGTTTTGAAGTGGTTTTCCAAGTAAATTGTTGAGTTATAGACGATAGTACCAGGATACTAATTGTAGATATTTTAGTTTATAGTACCAGGATACTATTGGGATAGTTATAGCAGTGTGGCAGTGAGTCTTAAGGTCCAGGAGCCTATAGTATTAATATATTCTAGAAGGTTTTATATTAGTAGCTAGTTTAGGATTAGGAAGCTAATTTTAGTTCTAATTTCACTATAGCACCAGGATGCATACTTTAGTTCTAATCTAGTAGTCTAGTTGATAAATGAGTTATAGTAGTTGTTTTAAGGGTGGTTCTTTAAAGTTATAGTTTACATGTAGCTATGTAGTATGGAGCAGAAGGTTTTCCAGTTTAAACTTGATTTGAATGTATTGTTTTCGATCTCAGTGGTTAAAGTAATTTATTAAGTTCTGATCGATGTTTGCTCTGGTTTAATTAAGCCCTACTTCATGCATTAGTGTTCTTACTTTATTGTATTAGATACTATTTTATTATTTAATTTATAAACACTGATTTTGTCATATTTTTAATTAGTTAGTATACGAGTTTATCGAGGCCTGAATAGGGTTTAACGTTTGTGTCTGACATTTTCTGACTCAGACTTGGATCCTGTTCTGACAAGTGGATAGTGTACAAATTACTACAGAGCTGTAATTAGCGTAACTATTAAGGCATTAAAAATATGATGTCATGACGCTCGGCTTTACTTCAGACAAACAGTTACACAGAATTGGCTTGTTGTAGATTAGATTAAAGTCCATAGGAAAATTAACTATTTTAGAAAATTAATTTATGATAGAAATTCCAGAAATTCGAAATTCATTTAATAGGATTTTTAAGAAATTGATTAGTTACAATTTTTCAAAGATTGAACTAAATGCTGGATGTATTAATTTGAAAAGTTACAGCAAAAGCTTCATAGTTAATTTGCATGTCCGTTTCCATATCACTGACAAGTTTAATTGCAAAAATATAGCAAACTTTCGCTGAGGCATCTTCTTATTCTTCTTGCTAGTCAGTCCCTACCATCTCCACTCTCAGGTGGTACTATTATTAAAATACTGGGTCTTAATTCAAAATGTAAAATAAAATTGTTTTTAGGTTGCTCATTCTTTTGGTACATGCCCAGACTCTCTCAAAAATAAAAGCGCATACTCTCATAAAAGAGTGCCTACAGTCTCGTTAGATGAATAAACATAGAAAGTAATACGTAGACGAACGCACAGTGCAATGTGGGCTTTCGTGTTATTTCTTTGATTATTCAAAGACATTTACTTGACTGTATGGATACTGTAAAGAATGGAATGTGTGTAGGGGAATTGAGAGGCAGGGGGAGAAACGTGATTAATTAGTTCCGGCTGAAATTAGAAGTTACTCGTTTGGCGTCGCCTTCATCTCAATCTTTGTACTTCTTGTCCATCAATCTACGAGATGTGTCATCTAAAGACTGATTATTTCCATCGACTTATCCTAACCTTTCCTCCCCAAGCCTAATCTTTCTCGCCAGATGCATCCAATTCAGAATAATGTCTCATTTCACAACAAGACTATCTATTATTGAGCAGAAAGATCTCTGTTTACTTGCTTAATCTAGAAAATTATACTGTGGGTTAAGGTTACCGAAATTCCCGCTATTATATATATGATGCAGCGATAAAATTTAAATACATAATCGCAATATATCCTAAATATCAACAATAAACTAACCGAAATTTGTAGTTGTATTTGAGGAGACGATTAATGAGATTACTGAAGAAAGAAATGAAAAACTACAACAGAAGCTATAAATTTAACTCATTGTTTAAGCTACATAGAAAGTAAAGCTTATATCTAATCGCCAGCTCTGTCTGTCTGTCTGCCTGTCTGTCTGAAGTAACGCTAATGATAACGCTGTCAACGCTCGCTAGCCGGCTTAGTTATTTAATAGTTTCGCTAATTAGAGCACTATCATTTGACGATTTTTTGACGATTATAAATTTATTGCACTTATATATTTAAATTTTATCGCTGCCTCATGTCTACAACTAAATGTATCCGTGTGCAAAAATGACAAATGTAGGAAAAATTGAAAATTTGAACTGAACCTGGATTTGAACTGAAACCTCTCAATCCTAAGGCGGACGTTCTAGCAATGTACCTATACGGCTCTTAAAAAATCACTATGTAGAACTTTCTTATACATGAAAAAGTTATTTTAATTAGAAACCATGAATAGGCCTATAACGATGCGATGAAAATTTTGCTCGCCAGAACTTTTAGTGGATAAATGACAGAGCTGTAATTACGGTTAATATATATGAATTATAAATTTGACCTAGCGATTAAATTTAAATATCTACTCGCCTTAAGAGGCGAATCTAATTAAAGTTCAAGCTCTGTTATAATTTTATTTGCACATGAGATATGCAAATCATTAATCAGATTGTAATAAATTAGGAATGCTAAATAAAAACCATACGTTATTTTAGCCAGTGAATTTGACTATCATCAGTTTAATGCCTTCAGTGTTGTATCAGAATAACAGTATAATCCATATAACGTGTCTTCTAACAATGTTTCTGACACTTTCCTATATAATGGGGATAAGAAAAATCAATGAAGATTATGGCCCCGGTTGCATATTTAATTTTCTCTAGTAGCTGGGACTCTTAATAATTATTTGTAAACTATAATGATACAAACTAATTTTAAGTATTTAATGAAAAAGAGAAATAATGAAAACACAAATAAATGAAAGAGTTTTTCAGGCATAGAGAGTTAAATAATTGAACTACTAATCCCAAACCGTGGTCACAGTGATGGTAAGGTCCCCAATTGATAGCATGTTTGTTATTGGATAAGTAAGAATACCGACCTTCCATGATCATTTATAGCGATAATATTTATATTAAACGATTAATTGGTCTGCAGTATAGTTTAATGCAGTCTGCATCGGAATTCGTTTAAGCAGCTAGATGACTCGAGAGCTGGCGGCTATTCTGCACGTATTGTTCGAATAGTTTCTATCAAAGCCTGGGCCCTTTGCACCCGGGGTAAAAAAGAATAATAGCAATACAAATAAAAATAAAATAATAATATTAACAATATTGATAAAAATAATAATAACACGAAGAGCAACAACATCAAAAATAATAAGAATAACAGAAATAATAATCCAAAAAAGTTAGATTTCGTTTCCTCGTCCAAGGGTTACCTAAAGGGGCGTTACAACAGCACATAGCATCACAGATCAATTCACCCAGACAAATCTACAAAAGATATATGCTGAAGAGGTTATTACATCGTACATTGGTCCAAATTAAATATAACAGTGGCCACACACGGTCAGTTTTGACATCAAACTTATCTTTTCAGATATCTGTTCAGATATCTGAACAGATAAATTTGATCGTGTGTGGGCTCGTCAGATTTGAAAACTGACGAGAGAACTGATGACCTAGTTTCTCCACACACGCTCAAATTTAACGAATCAAACTTATCTGAACAGATATCTCTTCCGGTATCTGAACAGATAAATTTGATCGTGTGTGAGTAGATATAAAAGGCCGATTCTGGGACTGCCCAGTTACGGTTTAGCCTATTAGCCTATAGGCTAGCAGCTGCTAGGCTGTAGTCTAAAAGCTGCCCATAGCCTAGCAGCTGCTGCTGCGGCGGCGGCGCATTGCTGCTGCGGCGCAGCGGGGGAGGATGACGCTCTGTGGGGGGTATGACGCGCTGACGGGACGGCTCTGCTGCGGCCTGTCTAGACAAGTCTGACAAAAACCAGATGGTGCCCTGACGCGGAGAATGTCCTAGAATGTTCTATAATATTGCGCAGTGTCTGTAAGCACGATTACAGGTCGTTGTGCAATCGTATGTGGGCTAGCTATATAAGCCTGTAAATTCTGCATGTCATCATTTATCGGAAAAGCTTTCAACGGAGCAGCAGCGTCTCTTGAGAAGTGTGTATCGACTACTGTATATTACTCGAGATTTCTAGCTTAGAAATGTCTTATTTAACAAAGGAAGATAGAGAAAAATGTGCTCAATTTATGGATTTTGTTCAACGTTCAGAACAGGTAAGTGATCTTTTACATAATATTTTCTTAACTTTTGTATAATGTTAAAATAATATATATAAATAATGCTGACATAGGTTCCATTGCATATATTTATAGATATATTTAGAATTATTGTAAAATATTTTCATAATATGTTAAAAATAATGCTGACAGAGGTTCTATTGCATATATTTTAAATCTATATAGAATTATTGTAAAATATTTTAATATATTAAAAAATAATGTTGACAGAGGTTCTATTACATATATTTTGGATCTGTAAAGAGATATTATAAAATATTTTAATAATATATAAAAATAATGCTTACAGGGGTTATAACATATATTATTAGAACTATACAGAATTATTGTAAAATATTTGAAATATTATATTAAAGTAATGCTGACCGACACTTTTTGGTCAGCACTTTTAGGTCAGCACTTATTGTTTACATCAGCAATTTTTTGTCAGCACTTTTAGGTTAGCACTGTTTTTGTCAGCACTTTTTTGTTACATCAGCACTTTCTTGGATATATTTTTAGATCTATATAGAATTATTGTAAAATAATTTTAGTAATGTATTAAAATAATGCATTTTGGGTTATTTTTTATAGAATTATTGTAATATATTTTAGTAATATATTAAAATATTACTTTCTAAATATTTAATGAATATTCTGTATTAAATAAATGATTATTTACAAAATAGGAAAATCAAACTTTCGGGACAAGTGACGAGACACAACCACCGACCAAGAGGATGAGATTGAGCAGGGTAACGCACAATCGGATTCCATATTCGATCCACCGTGTCTAATGGATTTCAATTGACCTGAAAATGATCCAGTTCTTTGGAATTGTAAGTCTTAAAATTATTTATAAATGTAACTTTTCTAAATTATATTTTAAAAAATTTCTTTCACTATTTACCACTCTATCTGTATTTTGATTTATAGCAAATGAATTACTAAGAGCCTAGATTGTATTTTACTACATGTATGAAATTGTATGTTTAATATAGTTGATACTGTCAATCATCAATCCGACAGCATTAGCTCCCAGCAAGTACTAAACACACCACCACCTCTGCAGATAACCAGCCTATCATCTCCCCTTAGATATGCAACAGACCATACTCAAGTATCACAACAGAGTGATATTGGTCTACATGCTGGATTACTGGAATATCTGGAACAAACTTGCCATCTGTTGAATTGTAAGTTGTACACGTTGCACCAATATATTCTCTCACATAGTCTCTCTCACGGTCTATCTCTCTCACAGTCTCTCTCACAGTTTCTGTCTCTCTCACAGTCTCTCTCTCTAAGTATAGACTATATAGATCCATAGAAAATAAATGTTATTTGATATTAAATTTTTACTTGTAAATTTGTTGTAGGTACTCAGCAAGAATCAGCTTGACCAATGCCTGGTCCTTCTGGAGATAGACGAATCCTTTGCCGTAAGTAATTTATATAATATAGTACTCTCTCTATCTAGTAAAATTTTTAATTCTGACTAATATCTCATTGTAACGTGCATAGTTTTAAATATTTAATCATTCTAAAATTAGTAGTGCATTTTCTGCAAATATTTAAAAAATTATATTCATACAGGCGACTGTGACATTGTTGAATTGCCCGCTGGACATTCCATGTTGTGTTGGATGTGCTACCAAGGTACGATGAACCAGTACGTGCAGACGCAGATTGCGAGAAGAATGTCGCCGCAGCAGCAACTGCTAGCAGCTGCTAGGCTATAGGCAGCTGCTAGGCTACAGCCTAGCTGCTCCTAGCCTATAGGCTAACAGGCTAAGTCGTAGCTGGGCAGTCCCAGAATCGGCCTTTTATATCTACTTGTGTGGCTTCGTCAGGCTTCAGATCTGAACACTTGTCCCGCCGACCAAGAATTTTGGAGCACTTATCGGCCTAAACTTATTTTAATTTGAGTATTCTAAATAGAAATGCCTTTTTTTCAGGAGTAATTAAAATAAACGAAGGTAACCTAGTTTAATCACAAACATGCTTTTGGGATACAGTTATAATCGTTACCGAATTAAATGTCATTATTAAATTTCAATATTGATTTTAATATAAATTGAGTGACTCGTGGCGCAGTGCTAGAGAGCTCGCCTCTAGAACGAGAGGTCGTGAGTTCAGGACTGTGTTGAGACGTGCAAAATAAAAACATAGTCGTGCAAACGTGGTGTTGGCAAATCGATATATACGCAACCTTAATGTTCTATTCCTATCTAGACCCTTTCGTGTTGACCCCGAATTGGGATATACGGGACGCTAAACGGATTTTATAAAATGTCAATATTAAACACCTTCGCTAAACAATTTAAAATTTTATAAACAAAGAATACTATTTTATTTATAATCAAACTCTTTAATATTTCTCAACAATAAAAAATGGCCTACGCAATTTATATAGTGTTCCACAATCTCCCAAAATAATGTACACTTCATAAACAGGCCATTTGGCGGGATTTAGCGCAATTGGTTTAGTTGCTCGTCGATTCGCGAAGTTAAGTTACACCGACCTCGGTTAGTACATTGTCGGTGACCACCTTGGAAGACCGAGTGAAGGAAAAAAATCCCAGGGTGATGGAAGGTAATTCTTAAATCCGCGCCGGCTGAAATCGATGCGCCATGAAAAGGTAACGATTGCTAATAGCCATGGAGAGGAAGGAGGAAATGGGACCTACACAAGCATCTGTGCTTCCTGACTCAGTGTGGCGTTATGCAGTGTTGTAAGAAGTACTCAGCAAAATACTTTAAGTAAAAGTAAAAGTACTTGATTAATAAAAGTAAAAGTAAAAGTAAAAGTAAAAAGTACTTTATCAGAATTTTACTTAAGTAAAAAATAAAAGTACTTGACAAAAAAGTATTACTTTTAAGTAAAAAAGTAAAAGTACTCTGAATTTTTTAAAGAAAACATATTACACTCCATCGAATAACGAATTAATTCTTGCTCAAAAGACTGTGAATATCTCCCACTTTAATTTAGCCGACAGTTTTAATAGGAATAATTTGAGATGGTTTCTGAGACAGTTTCCCGTTGTCGTTTTTAGATCTTACTCAGTCGCTTCTTACTACACATGCAGTAGGTGAACGGTTTATTCTTCTGTGTCCCGAACACAACTCAAATAACTGAGACTCGTTGATATAAATATAATCATTGAAATTTTGACTAAGTCCACAACATACTGTATATAGCTATAGGTTCATGATTTATATTTTTATATTTATGCTATCATTATTAAATATTAGCAATATACTGTATAGATCTAATGAATATATATTTCGTATTTTGATAATTTTATTCCATCACTATCACTAACAAACCTACAGCTCTCTACTGAATATTGTTAAATTAGAGTCAATCGAATCAGTCAAACCACAAATCAAAATGCTAAGACGTATACATCGACTGTAAATGTCTGATGATAAGCAATATTAACTGAAGATGACTATTCCTAAACAATTAAGAAAATAAGTTTCATGATAGATATTTCTTCTGTTCTAAGTGCCGTGCCTGTTCCAAGCCTGGGCGGTCATGGTCATATTCCTCCATATGTCTCTGTTCATTGTTGCTCTGATCATCTCTGTTTCAGTTAACTGCATCCATTTGCTAAGAATCTTAATAAACGTCATTCGTTGTCAACCCTTGCATCTTTTTCCTTCTATTATTCCTGGCACTACGGTATTTTCAACTATTTTGTTCCGCATAATGTGTCCGAAAAATTTCATCTGTTGTCGTCGTATTCGGTTCAAAAGGTCACGACAAGTTGACATTCTTTGTAGAACATCTTCATTTTTAACGTGATCTTTATAAGAGATCCGCAGCATTCTTCTATAGAACCACATCTCTGTTGCCTCAAGTTTCGATTCCATTGCAGAAGAGATTGTCCAAATTCACTTGCATGTAACTATATTGGTTGAATATAGCATTGAAGAAGTCTTTTTTTGGTATAAATTGATAATTTATGGCTTCTAAAAATCTTTGACATTCTGTTATATGCCTCCTGAGCCATGGCTATCCTTCTGTTTATTTTCTTGTCACATTCCCATTTTGATGAATAATTGACCCTAAATATATGACTGATTCGACTATTCGACTTGTTTGACAATTTGACCTCTTACATTGATTAAGCATGGCTGTGGCCTTTTTAGTTTGCTAACTGTCATGCATTCTGTTTTCTTCATATTTATAGATAATCCACTAGCCTCACTATGATATATTACAATATCCAACATTTCTTGAAGTTTGTCTCGCGAGTCGGCAATAAGAACTATGTCATCAGCATAACGTATATTATTAAGATTGTATCCTCCAATTACTAATCCGTTTATTTCATTGATATTCCTCATTATATTTCGCTATATAAGTTAAAAAGATCTGGAAGATAGATATTTATTGTACCTAAAACTTTCAAATGCTAATTTTAGAAGAATCAGATTATCAAATAGTTTGACTATCTGTGTCACAACTAATATAGTAACACAGCTAAATAGTTGTTTAACAGCTGCACTAGCAGCAGAGAGTATTAGCATGAACATGAACATCATAATTTCATGAACGAAAAGGGAGCTAGTTCAATGTTCATGACGAAACCCTGTAGGTCAATGCGTATAGGAAAACAGACACGGTGCGCCTTGATCTAGGCTTATTGAGTGATAAAATCTTGAGTGTGATCAAGATATAGAGGTATAAGGATTGTTTCAGGAATATTGAAAGAATAAATAATTGGAAGGTTTTCTTTTTTTAAAGTTTCTTATAAAAATAATATTTATTTTATTTCTAAATTAATTTAAAAACCTTACGGGTCTTAATTGCAGGCTGTTCGTATTGAACTATAAACTTTTACTCCGTCTAACAATCTCGCAGAAAGAGAGTCATCAACAATCAATAATAGAACTATATAAAACACTGTAGACGTTATCCTCTGAACAATCACAAATTTTTGTATTGCTCTAAACCTCAAAGCCCAATTTACGAGATCCTTAACAAGACAACACAGGCCAGTAAAGTGTAACGTACACTGTAGATGGAGGGCTTTGATTTACGTCTCGCACCTGATTTAGCGCAGCCACTGTCGCTAGCTAAACTACATACTGTATATGATATCGGTGAATTTGTATTACTTTAATTCCTATTTTCCTAGTATTAAAATTTAATAATTAGTAAAAATTTGGCTATAGATATTCACAGAGTTTTCAAAAAGTAACGATACTTTTTCACTTCAGCGGCTAAAAGTAAAAGTAAAAAGTACTACAAAAAATACTTCGTTACAAGTAAAAAGTACTCAGACAAATTGGGTACTTCGTTACAAGTAAAAGTATCGGTTGAGTACTTTTTACTTGTAACGAAGTATTTTTACTTCGTTTCTTCGCAACACTGCCATTATGCTATGTTATGTTATATATAAGCCTACATGCAAGAGACTTTGCCTATACGAGTATGCAGAAATATAGACTAAATAGTGACGATGATGCAGATTACTTAATGATGCAGAATACTTACCATGTGGTAGTATAGACTATATCTAGTATTATATTATACTGTTGTATTGACACTGAAGTAGGCCTATTGGATGGATATGGGGTAACGGTTAGAGTGTTCGCCTTGAATTCAATTGGCCTGAATTCAGACTCACAATCCACTGAAAGAACACAGACTAAATGTGAACTATGGTGAACTTAAGTATAAATAATGATAATAGGTGAACTTACGCTTACAAAGTAGGCAGGGGCATAACTTTAAATTGAGATTAAAAATAATATAATAAAAATGAACCTACTAAATCATTAAATGATACTTTCATCATTTGGACAGCCACCATCAATCAGCGGATGAGTAGCTCTCAAATTAGTAGTTTGTATAGCTCAAAAATATATTAACTGATTGTAGTAATAACAAAGCCAATCATGCGCGCTGCCGGCTGGAAATGATTGACAGCTAATTAGCATAACTGATCAGATATATTTGACCGTGAGTGGGCGATCGTCAGTTTTATCGGCAGATGAATTTGACAGTGTGTAGCCAAAATATCTATTCAGATTTCAG
>CAJHZI010000462.1:627500-650000 GCA_905160935.1 Enchytraeus crypticus
AAATTTTAAATTAACGGTAATTGAAGTTAACAGTAGCTCTACCAGCCTTATGTGCACTTAATGTATAAAAGCTAATGTTAACGTTAGCTTTCTCAGTCGAAAGCGATGTCAGTGAAATGGCGCTCCCAGGATTTGAACCCCGCACATACTGATCCGCGGTCGAGTATCTTACATCAATGTAGCATATATCAATCATAATCAAATGAATTACATCAATGTAGCATAATCAATTGTAAATTTAGTTCTCCATTCTACATGTATAGAGAACTAGAGAAAATAGGCCTATAATTCAACTAAACATTTTAGTTATTACAATATTTATGGCTGATTGACCATTGAATATGATTTTGAACTTCGAAATAGTCATACTGAAAGAAAGAATGAAAGAAAATATGTTTTATTTCACAAAATTTCACATAAAGCACTAGAAGATAATGTTTTCAATGAATGTTTGACGTTTGATTCGTCATACAAAGGAAGTGTAAGCATGTATATATTTATCTGTTATATTCTAGAAATTGAGCCGGTGTCGTATTTGGAGAGTTCTCCACGTGACGTCTCAATTAAAATATCGTTAGCGCACTCTTTGTTATCCATTTTACAACAATAAAAGACTTCTCATTGTAAATAATTGAGTTTTCTAATATAATAAGTTCAGACGGAAGGCCATACGTGTCTAATGATCCCCGTGTTGTGTCAGGGACAGTGAAAACCATGCTATAGATAAAGCATGGCCTTTGTGAAGGAATAATCTTGTATTGTTATTTATATAGCGTAAGAGCAGACTCTCAGTATGAATTTGCAGTGTCGTAGCTATCGTCTGAGGGGCCTCCGAGTCGAAGGGGCCCTGAGAAAGGAAAAAAATATTATATATATATATATATATATATATATATTTATATATATTTATATGGAATATTATATATAGAATATTATATACTAATGGGCCTTTATTATCATCATCATCAGTTCCTTGCGTTCTGTATAGAACATAGGGCGGCTACATTCCTCCATTTTTTCTATCATCAGCAATCTTCACAGCGTCTTCCCATTAAATGCTTAATGCTCTCAAATCCTTGTTGATTGTACTTAGCCAAATACTTCTAGGTCTTCCTCTTTTCCTTTTTCCTTGAGTTGGTTTCCGGTTAACTGCAGTCTTTGCGTTTCTATCCTCAGACATTCTCAGTAAATGACTAAAAAACCTCCACCTTCTCTCAGACACTATTTCATCTAATTTTCTTAGTCCAATCCTTTTAAGAACTTTTCAATTTTGACATGATCCCAATAGTGGATACTTAAAATTCTTCTGAGGCATCTTTGTTGAAAACAGTTTAATTTGTGGTTTATTTAGCTAGTACTTTCCCAGGTTTCACATGCATACATTAAAACTGGTGAATATATTTCTATCTTTAATCCCTTCACAATTTTATTACTCTTTCTATATATTGGAGATTTTGGAATACGTCATATGCTTTACCGATTTTACACTCCACATCTCATGCACCTGATCCATTTTGCGATATTGCAATGCCGATTTTGCAATATCGCAAAATAGGCATATATACATAGTATTATAATTTATTCTCTGCGGCACATCTAGGAATTTTTTAAAGGGGAGGGGCCGAAAATTTTTTGGGCAGTGTCCAGATATTTTCACTTACGCTCACGCCTTCTCCGGAATATTGAAAAGCCTACAAAAACTGCTAAGGGGGCGAGGAACTCAAAATATTTAAATACTGAAATTAGAATCTTTTTATTTAATAAATTTAAATGTAACACTTTTACATTAACATATGGCAAGTGTTATAAATTATAGTCTTATGATAGAAATTATAGTTAGGCCAATATATGACATTATATTTATCATTTTCTGCTGTGTTTTCAAAGATTTCAGGTTTCTAGCTTTGTAAGTTGCTCCAGTGGAAAAATCCTTCAGATCTTGCTGGGCATATATTTCTAATAAAGAGTACTTTTTCACCCTTGAAAAAAAATCAGCAGATGTGGACGAAATGGAAAATGACCTAATTTAGGCTGAAGGGGGGCTCAAGCCCATCCCAGCTAAGGCTGGTTGCGTCACTGCTCCGGAACAGAGTTCAATTTCTTTACTTAGGGCCTACACGTTTTGTACTCTTACACAGTGATTACAGTAGGAATGTGCTAAGTTCTATACTGGAAATGTCAAAATTTTGTCGCTCTTCCTTCAATTATACAGGACCCCTATAGTAGGCTGATATCAACTATTAAATATGAGCCCCTAACGGGGAATACCTCAGAAATTTGGGAGCTAGTGAAACTAAGATTACCCTAGTACCCCCCCCCCAGCACTGGAACCACATCTCTTTTGTATGTAGGCCTACAAATAGCCATGAACATAATGAAAATGTAGTTATATATTTTTCCGTCGGTCTAAAGGGGCCCGGACCCCTTGGCCCTGGATCCCCGCCTGTATGTACTATATAATCGTACTCTCTTTCTCGCTTTCTGTGAAGTATATTCTGCAGTTAAATGAGTCATGACTCTATTAGTTTAATGGTAAACCTTTAGTCCTATATTCCACTCCAAGGAAATATACTGCTATTAACTTATCTAATCATACATGTACTCTGTAATAAAGTTGTAAAGCACAGCGGTTAATAAAATACTGCATCAGTAATAATAGATAAAATCTGTTTCTCTCGAGTTTTCTGCAAAATGGACCATGTTTAAGGTACGTATTCCTACTCATATGCTGCATTTCACTCTACATAAAAAGCACTCCATCGACCAATGAGTGTACAACATCACCAAATCCTATATCTTATCCACACCTTAACGTAGCCTATAGCTTGGGAATAGTGAGGCTTCTGAAATGATTTCTCTTTATTTTCCTTTCCTTTTCTTTACCTTGCTTTTAAATGTATTTATTTTCCCGATCTGACTATGTCCGAATCCATGAGATGTATTTTGATTGACAATCAGATTTCGTTTGTATATAATACCAGGCTCTCCAAGACCAATTATTTGTGTCCTAGAACAACCTCAGAATTTTTTAAATCTATGCTTTATGTCAATTCTTGGAACCAAATACCTCCTGATATCCGCAGTTCGAGGTCTCTAGCTGAATTCACCAAACGTTACAAATGTATATTGTTTGATGGCTAGTAAATGTCTATATTTTGGTTTTTTGTGTAAATGTTCAGATAGAATTGTGACTTAGCTGACTGCTTTCTAATCAGATTAATTTGTAATTTATTTTCCTATCTTTTAGTTTGTTCATTAATTCTGAGATAAATTTCTACTTACGTTGATTTGCATTATATGTCATTAATGAGTTATAGACGGTGGTCAGATGTGTATCATCTTCCCTGACGGCCGTTGTTCCGGTGATTATAGACTGTTTGACACACTGTGTTTCTGGGAATTTTCCAAATTTTATTTCATTTGAATGTTTATTTCTATTTGTGGTTGTCAGTGATTTGTTGTTGATGCTGAAATAAACACATATCTCTCTCTCATCAGTTCTTGCTCTGTCGCCTCTTACGACACGTGCAGTTTACGGTTGGTCAACTATTAGATAGTACAGTATAAATAAAAAAGTATATTGTATAAAATATTACACAATACATGCGCAATATTTTATACGCCCCCGTGTTGTGGTCGGGTGTGGTTAGACCACTGCAGAATAGGGCAACCGCTAACAATCTGCAGCGTGTAAGAGACGACTAAGGCAGGAGCTGAGGACGTAAAGAGGGGCCCACCTCACCACAAAATATTTCTCCCCAGGATTAAATGATAATTAATTCATCTAACTGTGGAAGGCAATGGGAAACCACCTCAGAAGATCTAAGGAGTGCTGTTATGGAGCGAGAAAGCAGACTTTGAGTATGAATAAGTACCTCGAACATGCCACTTGGCATTGCACTGAAGACGATGTAAATGTTTAACTACAATATCAAATTTACCTGTCACTTAGAGCGTATTCAGTCTCGTAAATCTCGTTCATCTCTGTTTATGAAGGATTACAATTAGTTCTCGCAGCAAACTTTCAAACGGCTACATTGCGCCACAGGAGGCACTGTAAAGTGATAAGATGACCCATGGAGTTATCTTTCAATAACTGTCGAAGTTAACTTTTAAGCTCCGCCTTAAAATATCAAACCGGGAGTCACTCGTGATTCTCGCACCTTTCGCTCCGTTATCGCGGCCAGATTCTCGCGCCTTTCGCGCGAGAACCTGGCCGCGATATCGGAGCTATGCGGCTGCTACAGCGCCGTTGTAGCGGGGCTACAACGGCTCAGTAGCGGCCAGATTCCGGCCGTTGTAGCGGTCTTATCGCGAGAGTTGTACTGTACGTATATTGCCCTTTCTATCTCTTGTGCCCACTGGTTGGTCAATTGCATAGGCTACAACGCCTCAAATCATCTATGTCATCCGTTTTCTTTTTGTATCTTATACATAGATCTACATACACACACACACACACACTCATATATATATATATATATATATATATATATATATATATATATATATATATATATATATATATATAAACATATATATATTATACATATTTATATATATATATATACATATATATATATAATATATATATGTATATAATATACAAATATATGCAACAAGAAGTGTCACAATTTTGCATGGGAGTCAAGAACTAAAGTGGAAAAATATAAAATATAAATATTATTAATAAATATAATTGGTTGCACAGATGATTACAGTATATCCATACAACATATATCACAATTTTGGTTTTTTCCAAAAATTTGTTAGTCGAAATACGCTTTATTAACTTTCATAAATTAATCTTAATTTTGATTGACTTTAAAAAAATGTCAATTGCTATAATTTATTTTAAATGAATAAAATGAATAAATTATATATAAGTTAATACAATAATTTAGTTAGCAAAATTAAGACATGACATGGTAACGTTGTCGCATACATGAAGGATAAATAAATATTTACTAATTTTTCCTTAAATATTTAATCTTTTTAGCGTAGCGTCTACTTAATCTTACACAGCTTATCTCAACATCTGGAATTATTAATTGTAGTAGATAAATTGGATACAATTATATCTACCTTCAAGAACATTTGAGAGATATTAAATTTACTCTATTTTGGGCGTTATCTTAGCTGTCGATTAGACTTTGATCTATCGATAGTGTACTGATCTGATCCTTGCCCTCATTCACTCATATTCTACATCGATCGCGCGCACACGTCTTGAATCGTTCCGCTTGAGTTACACTAGTGATATCTGTGTATATAGCCTACTCTATATCTGTGATCACCTGCCGTGTGTGCCGTCTACCACCTTATGCTACACTTAATACTCTCCTATTATAAAATACCTAATGAATAAGTAATGCCCTCAAAGCCAAAGAAGAGTGATGAATCAACAGACTCTAGCAGATCCCTGGGTGAGCAATTCCTGGAAGCATTGAGACAAGATGATATAATGGAATCATTCTGCAAAACCATCGCTCCTAGCTTGCAATTGATTGTACAGGAGATTGTTACCAGCAGCATTAAACACGTTTTGGACGACAATCGAGTTATGAAGTCCAAAATTAAGGAAATAACAGAAGAAAACGAAAAGATTAAGTCCAGACTGAACTTAATGGAAGATAAATTGAAGAAAATGGATCGTGAGAGAAAGTCATCAAAAATGATAGTCAGGGGTCTTCCTGAACAATTATTTTCAGAGTCTGCCTCGATGCAGGGGGAAGGGAACAGCAACTCTCGACATAGCTCCGTTGTATCGACAGCTATAGGACTACTTAATAATGACCTGAATATACAAATTCAACCCCAGGATATTGTCACAGCATTCAGGATGAAAAAGGGAAATGCTGACCGTACTCGTCCTGTTCTTGTAAAGTTCAGCTAGATACAACGGCAAAACAAGGTGATGGCCTCAAAGAAAAAACTGCACACCTCGGGAAAGCAAATCTATATCAACGAACATCTGAGTCAGCGATCAAATGGAATATTTTCTCAAGCTCGTTCCCTGGTAAAACAGAAAAAGGTAGCGTCAACTTAGACCTTTAAAGGTCAAATCTTCATAGAGCAGAGCTCAGACGCGTGCTGTAGACCGATACCAATTAAGAGCAAAGAAAGTTTGCCTAGATAAGCCACTAATAATTTAATTTTTTCTGTGTTTGCTTATGCATGTACATATCGATTAATATTATCTATTAAATATGGTGTCCAATAATAATATTGATAAAATTGAATTATGCTTCAGTCGAAACCAGAGTTTATCTATTAGCTCTACCAACAAATTAGATATTAATAAAATTGATGACTATATTGTTAATCTACATGTATGTGACTCTAGATATGTTACACTCGATGAATGCAAGTCCTTTTTGCAATCTAATAACCTATATATTATGCATATGAATGTCAGAAGTTTATCTGAAAAATTATGATCATATATGCACCTTAGTATCTCATTTAGACGCGCAATTTGTTGCGATTGGTCTTAGTGAAACTTGGTTGAAACCATTTAATTCTGATATTTTTGCTTTACCGGGCTATAATTTTGTATCTTGTTCTCGCCCCATCAAGCCAGGTGGAGGTGTTGGAATCTATGTCAATATGCATGAACAATTTAGTATCATTAATGATCTTACTATTATGAATGAAAACATTGAAAGTATTTTCATCGAAGTTGCGGAGAGGGATTTAAGGAAAAGTTCGGTAGGCCTACTCATTGATTGTATTTATCGACCTCCACAATCTGCTGCAGTTAATTTTACTAATCAATCAACTGAATTTTCAGACATAAATATTTTTCAAAGAAACAAGCTATAATAATGGGTGACTTTAATTTTAATCTCTTAGTTAATGGTTCCATTAATCCTCAATCCACTTTTCTTAATTCTATGCTATCTCATGGTTTGCTAACTGCAATCAACAAGCCGAGCAGAGTTGCTAATACTTCTGCGACCTTAATTGACAATATTTTTACTAATGTTGATGTTAGCATCTGTAAATCTGCAATACTGTATGATGATACAACAGACCATTATCCAATAATTTTCAGCCACCCCAATAAATTTAGCGCTTCAAACCATCCAGCGTCTAATTCCAACTACAAAAGAAGAATATTTAATCAAAAATCAACTAATAAATTTAAACGTTTTTGTGCTAATGATACTAATTGGGCCCAAATTTATAAATATGAAATTATTAATACTGCACACCCAGAAATAGTATATAATGAGTTTTTAGAAATATTTGAACATGGTTTTAATTTATGTTCCTCTAAAACTAAATCTGATAAAAGTAGAAATGCTCCTCGAAAAGAATGGATGACTCGAGGTTTATCAATATCATGTGAAACAAAATCTAAACTTTATAAAGTCTATAAGCAGTCAAATACATACGAAAATCAACTCAAGTTTATTGCTTATAGGAATAAATTAAACTCACTCTTAACAACTGCGCAAAGGAAATTTTATTCAGATCAATTGCTTAAATATAAACATGACCCTAGGAAAACATGGCAGTGCATTAATAGCATTTTAAAACCAAATAAGTCTAAATCTATTCAGGAATGTTTTAATTTAAATAGTGAAATGGTATCTGATAAAAAAAAGTTATATCTGAGAGTTTTAATGATTATTTTATTGGACTAGGAAAATCCTAGCTGATAAAATCCCTAAATCAAAAAAGTCTTTTTATGATTTCATTTCGGACAAAAGTAAAATCTCCAACACATGTGCTCTCTATCTAACCGATCTATATGAAATCATTAACATAGTCCAATCTATAAAAAATACCTCGAGTGCAGGTTTCGATGAGGTATCGTCCATTCTTCTAAAAATATAATCAATTACCTAGCCAAACCTTTAGCAATTGTACTAAATCTATGTATTATGAATTCTACATTTCCGAGTAAAATTAAAATTGCCAGAGTATGTCCGATTCATAAGTCAGGTCCTAGTAACGAAATTTCAAATTATAGACCAATCAGTCTTTTAACTTGCTTCTCTAAAATATTTGAGAAAATTATTGCCATTAGAATGCTCTCCTTTATTGACCATCACAAAATCATTACTTCAGCATAATATGCATTTAAGAAAGAGCACTCTACATATATAGCCCTATTAAACATGCATGATAGGTGTCTAAAGCTATTGACAATAAATAATTTTGTTTGGATATTTTCATAGATCTCTCAAAAGCTTTTGACACTTTTAACCATGAAATATTACTTAAACACTAGAAATGTATGGTTTTAGGGGAGTATTTAATACACTTTTAAAAAGTTACTTAACCAATACACAGCAATATGTGGTATATAATAATTAGAATCAAATTATAGAACTATTCAATGTGGTGTCCAACAAGGTTCAATATTGGGACCTTTGTTGTTTCTGATTTATGTCAATGACATATCTGAGATTAGTAAAATTCTTACCTTCATATTATTTGCAGATGATACAAATATTATCTGCACAAACCCTGATATTTTGAAACTAGTGAATTCAATTAATTAATACTGAACTCCTAACACTCTCTGACTGGTTTAAAGCGAATAGATTATCCCTAAATATACAAAAAACCAATTACATGCTATTTGGGTATAAATACAAATATAACAATAGTTCCGAAAATTTTCATATATACATAGATGATACCAACATTTCTAGAATAGATAAGACTAAATTTTTAGGAGTGATTCTTGATGAAAAATTATCATGGCAATATCATATTTCTTATACTGCACAAAAATTAGCCAAATCCATTGAATTACTCCATCGGGTTAAAACTAAATTACCTAAACATTGTATGTTAAATTTATACTAGAGTCTAATATATCTGCATCTAATTTATTGTATTTTTCGTTTTAACGCTTCTAAAGCCCTGCTCACCGAATTGATAGTACTCCAAAAGCGAGCAATTAGAATAATTCATCATGCAGAGTATCGTAGTCATACGAACAATATATTTAAAGAACTTAAAATTTTAAAGTTCAGTGATATTCATAAACATTGCTGTTGCGTATTTCTGTATAAATTTATTCATAATGCTATGCCTCTATGCTACAATTATTCGTTGCTTATTAAATAATGTTGTACATTCTGTTTATAAATTTTCGCAAGTTTCGGAATTAACTATACCATCGTTCAGAACTTTCTGTCGCGAAAAGTATATGGCTGCACAAGGCCCTAGATACTGTCTATTCTTTCCATCTAATTTACGATCATCTCGCTCCGTTAACCTTTTTCAATATTAATCTTCGTCAGTACTTATTAAATAATTATTAATGATAATGAACTTAAATGTATAATTATGCATACCTATTATCATTAATTTTCTTTATTTTGAATTCCTTTATTTCAATTCTTTAATTTCTACTTTTTATTTTCCGTTTGAAGTTCACCATGGTTCACATTTAAATTGTGTTCACATATTGCATTCACTTGATTGTTTACATTGCTTGTGAACTGTACAGGGTTAAATAACCCTTTTGGTGATCTAAATAAATAAATATAAAAATGCGTTAAACGAAAATGCTTAAATACTCAACTAAGGCTAGTGATTCCTTTCTAAGTAAAGACGAAGTTCAAAATTACAATATTTTGGACTGATTCAAGCTTACATAGATATCAACATAGTTGATCATTTTACTAGAAAGCCTGTTTTCTTGACATTAGAAATTCTGTTGTTAAGAATTTATATTAAATTCAATGAATTGCAGGTTTAAGAAGGTTTTCAATATATTTTCTGAAATTCAAAATGAACATAGAAATTCTGATATTCAGAGAAATACTGAAATAGAGCAACTTCTAGAAATAGGGTTTTCTGAAACAAAGCGCCACTCCTTTCATTCCAGGCACATCAACTAAACAGCTGCAGGAAGCGACCTTTTCCCTCTGCTTGAGTTAATTTGTTCGACGTTTGCGGCAGAAAGAATTAAGTTAACGTGAGATAGGCGCGCCAATAGACACAGCGATTGATCCAATAGGATGGAAAGGATGTATCAATCGATATACTATAGTAAAATACATATAATGCTGTTTCTACGACGCATTCTAGAAATTATAGGGGCAAAATCATGTTTAGAAACTGATTAATTAATTACTGTCGTATCAAAACGAAAGGCGTTTAAACTCTCAATTGTTTTTTGTCATATATATTTTAAGTAATAAGAAAGTTAAGAACATCACAAAAAATTTGTGTATGCACTCCAGAAATATGTTAACAAAATAATTTCACATGCTTAACTTTTATATCATACCATGGACTAGGTGACTCATTTGCCTTGTAGTAGTATGAGGTCAATGCATTGAATATATATCAGCAGGACCATCTGGACAAGGTAACATGTATGATTATATGCATGCGTATATATATATATATATATATATATATATATATATATATATTATTTATTTATTTAGACTATATTTATAGACTATATTTATTCTGGGATCCAGTATCCGCTTGATTAGAGCAGTGATTTGCAAAGCCTATTGAGCTCTGCCTCTCCACCTCTGCCTGCTCTGAGGTCAAAATCTGGTTCAGCCTGTGACCCTGGTGCTGTGGCCCCGGTGAGAAAGGCACCTGTGACGCAGATGCCATTCTAGCCTCGTATTTTTCTCGAAAAGGACAAACTCAAAACTATTGTGGATCTATCTCAGGTTTTGTGGAAGCATTCGAGGAGGAGGATGGGGGTATTAAGAGGCAGGGACGTAGGACGCTTCTCCTCTCTTTCAGACGGGCTGTGTTCAACCCGTTGACGATCACCCTCGTGCTCACGTGCAGCCCCAGTGCCCGCTTGTCGCCCGTGGGCACTTGAGGCTGCGTGGAATGAAACCCAGGTTTGAGTTGAGTTTTTGGGGGTACAGGTCGGGCACCTGTTTGGATTTGGCTTATATTTTGGGCTGGAACAGATGAAGACACAATTGGGATGGAGCTTAGACTCTGCATAGTTGCTGAAATGGCAGGTCTAACGTTAATTCATGGTAGACTGATGGAGATGTTTTCCAAGTTTCTTGTTACGTCAGGACTCACAGTGTCTACATATAGTATTCCTGAACCATACCGCGGCCGTCACAAAACACGTCAGTATTCTCATAGTCGAGGTTATAAATCCTTTCATCGATACCGCGAGCGGACTCCGGATATTCAAACGTAGGCCTACGCACCCTGCCTCTCCTATCGTATTCCGTGATAAACTCTGCAGGGAATGTCGAGGGGAATCGTGGCTGGGATTGGACGAGGCATGTCACAGATTGCATGGAGATCTGGACTGATGGCCAAGTGAGGAGTCGTAGCCAGCCTGGGTACCCGAGAAGACACCGCTCTCGTCAGGACTCTGCTCCTTTGTCCTCTCGAGAGTTCTGTCCTTCTTAGCCTTCACTGTTTCAACGCGCCTTTGGTTGCTGTGTTGATTAGCGACTCACGTTCGGTTCGTAAAAATTTAATTCAGTCTCTCTACTACACTCTCTGACTCTTCAAACCCATCGACTGACAGACTGCCTAAACTGCTCCGAGGATTGATCAATGTCTGCCGCGATACCTGCCTCTTCCGACTCGAAGGGAATTTATTCCTGCCATCCCTGGAGGCATCCATGAGGCTACCGCCCTTCGAGCATCTAGGGGATAGGTAGTAGTTGTTGTGGTTGGCGCACCGTGGTGGACAGGGCAGAGAGGACATGGAGAGATGCTCCCTGAGGCAGTAGACCCTGCTCAGGACTCCCTGATCGAAGCGGCGCAGTTATAGGGGCTTTAAACCTCGGCGCACTGACTGAATAGCCTCTGAATCACTCTCCAACAAGCCTGAGGAGCTCTCGTTGTAGATGGCAGTCACAGCTGGGATGGAAGTGAACTCAGAGGTCTTTATTCTTCTTACATACCTTGGCTCTGCTAGATCGATGTCGATGCCGGCGTGCTTGCACAACTTCTGCAGCTCCCTGGGGCTAATCTGTCCGCTGTTGTTGCTTTGTATTATTATTACAATTATTATTACTATTCTTCTAATTATTATAATTTTCTTTAAAATTTTATTTTACCCCGGTGTAAAGAACCTGGGGTTTGATAAAAACGATTCGAGCAATACGTGCTGAATCGCCGCCCGGCTACTCAAGGTCATCAATCGGCTTAAAAGAATTGTTGAAGCAGACTCCATTAAATCTTTGCAAAGTCATGGAAAGCCTTTGCCAAAGAAAAGATGTCTCTCGCTTATCGCCGGTTTGCTCTGCAATAAGTCTGCCTATGCCATTAATAAAGTCAACTTCTTCGGGATTCATCGGGCCCATGGTGTCAATAGCCACCGGAACAATTTCATATCCTAAGGACAGATCACGGTATTTATTCAACTTCCTAGAGGCGGCATGAACAGCAGCACCACCGGCTGTGACTGAAGTCGTATTCAGGTAGGAGTTTGCCGTAGTGTCAATGACCGTGACGTCCCAAACGGCACATTTACCGTTGCACCAGGGCACTAAAGTCATGCCGTCCGGACGCTTGCCGTCTGATCTGGACAACCCACTTGGTTCCTTAGAGGAAGGGATGCCTGCTCTCGAAAGTGCTCGCCATATTATGTCATTTAAATTGTGATGGCGAGACATTCTACCTGAGCTTCGTTTGCAGGAGAGGCCGTGGAGACCTAAAGCGTCGACTTCATGACCGCAGGGGCACATG
Organism: Enchytraeus crypticus; assembly: GCA_905160935.1. Taxonomy (NCBI): domain Eukaryota; kingdom Metazoa; phylum Annelida; class Clitellata; order Enchytraeida; family Enchytraeidae; genus Enchytraeus; species Enchytraeus crypticus. Next base: position 640,170 of record CAJHZI010000462.1, read on the forward strand.
TGAGGCTCGCAAGTTTTCGCCCCTAAACGGAAACCAACAGCTACTCGAATCGCCTCATTGTCTAAAAATAGCCCACAAGAAGCAACAGGGAGAGCGTGAAGCCAGTAGCTGCTTCTTTTGGTTGATACAGCTAGGAGTCGTGCTCTGTCTACTGCATTGGACTGGGATTCTAACAGACTGTTATAAATCCGATCCACTATAGGACGGTCCCATGATTTCTGGCTACTGACTGAGGTAGAAGGTGGAGCACTGGAGGTGAGGCTTTTGGACCAAACTGACAACGCAACGTCAATGGAACTATCGGCAGAAAGGAGCACTTATGAAGGATGGCGTCTTGCAACTGCCTCGTTCCCATCGCTGATGCCAAGAAGGCTGAAGGCGCGATATGGGAAACAAGACGAATTCCAAGACCACCCAGCTCACCGGTAGACTGGCTTGCTGCCACTGCAAAACAGACAAATCTGCGTTGATAACGGCGCACAAGCATTGCCTAAGAGCCTCGTCGTAGTCTAAAAGCCGCGGATTAGAGAAGCTCGGACTAGAGCGCAGAACGTGCATAAGTTTAGGTGCACTTAAAGAAAAGCGAAGGATTGTTAAAGCATCATGAGCGGCTAGCGACTTCAAGCGCGATGCTGTACGTTTGAGATCCTCCAGGCGACTAGATAAAGCGGTGGTAGTAGCTTCTTCTCCAGAGAGTGGCGCGCCGAGTAGAGAACTATGGGATAGGCACATTGGCTCAAATGATGACAAAACTGAGTTGCCCGGAGATTTGTAAACTGATGATATGACTTCGCACTTGGTACGATTCAACTGAAGCCCAAATTCTTGGCCTCTGTCGATGATAGTCTGTACATCATTTGCAATCGACGACTCGCAACCACCTAGAGTAATGTCATCTAGGTATCCCACCGTGAGATCGCTAGAGAGAGAAGTAAGGAGAGGGTGAATAGTCAGGCAAAACAGCATGGGCCCTAAGGGATCCCCTTGTTGGACTCCTTCCTGTGACTCAATGCACCAGTCTCCGAACTTCAACCACGAAGGGCTTGAGTAAGCTAGATGGCAGAAACTATACAGCTCTGGTATCCTGTGATGTATTTCGCTGAGCATTCGTGATCTACTCAAGCAATTAAAAGCATTACAGAAGTCTAGCTTTACCACGAAGTGATCAGCTGGCATTGACTCAGCGAAACGGCGAGTAGCGTGAACAGCTGCCTCACAGCCACCTGGAATACCAGCTCCAAGTTGAATTGGGCTCAAGTATTCGCTGAGAGCAGACACTGCATAGCGATTTGCGCATTTAGCGGCTAAACGACGCCAAGTGTAACCCACTGCAATGGGGCGAATGCCGCCAGATTTCTTATTGAGTGCGAAGAGTTTACCACCAAACAGCACCGGTTGGACCTCAGGGGGGCAAACACCTCTAAGAAGGAGATTCACGAAAGAAGTCAAAGCGGTCAAAAATGTCCCAGCCGACTCTCTACAAGTCACAAGCTCCAGAAGATGCTGAGGGCGAAGGCCATCAGGACCACCTGCTGAGCCTGCTGGAAAGCTACGTACAGCTTTGACAACATCCTGCTCTGAGACTTGAATGGGCGGAGTCTCCATTGAGTCCGGAAGGGGTGCCATTATACTGCTACTAGCTGCGGGTGGGTGCTTGGCCTTCAGGATATTGAAAGTGTTTAAATTGCATTGTGCTGGACTTTCGTCTGAACAGAGGATGCGCACAGCTGCCGAAACATTTCCATCTTCCATTTTGGACCTGACTGCTGAGGCACGGGAGTCATGAGAATGATGAGCTCTTTTAATTCTTTCTACGACCGGCTCAGTGGGAGCACTAGTACCTAGGCCCTCCAACCTTTTCTTAATTAAAGAGCTTAGATTATGCCTTTTACCTGTGCGAGCAGGGACTTGCAAAACCGAAGATGCGAAAAGCAACAAATCTGACCAGTATGATAAAACTGAGGGATCGCTTTCGATCTTACGGAAGGCATCAATCAAGGCTGCTGAACAAGCAGGTCTGGCTGATTTGGGAATGTGTTTTATTGTTGGTCGCGACAAGCAGGGATGTTCAAGAATGAGCGGCTGAGAAGAAAATGAATTGCGAGATAAGATAGCAGAATTGGGAACAGCAGTGGGAGGAGAACTCTGTCTAGCCGAACCAGAGTCGCAGCTCCGATTCCTGATCCTATTCCTTATATCAGAAACTGCAAGACCTGGTTGCGAAGCTGCCGCCTGTGCGGAGATCTGCAAGGGAGGTTGGTTGGAACCCGGGCAACGATTATCCAATGGGCCATGAAGATGGACCTTTCCGTCTCCCGAATGAAGCTGACGTTGAGCTAGACACACCGAACAGATGCCAGTTTTCTTGTTGGCAGTCTGAGACAGTGGCCAAGTCTGTCTGGCAGGCATGTGGCAAACACGGCATAGCAAGCGAGAGATAAAAGAATTACAACTGGAACACTACTGCAAATAGCTGCAGTCCAATAGTCCAATGCAGGTGAAAACTAAAGCATAATGCAGATTTAATAAAAGGTAAAATAAGCCGAATGCGCACAAAAGAATAGAAATAAAAGGGCCTGGGCGTACAGGGATATATATAAAAGCAGTATGACAAAAGACAAAGTGAAAAAATTAGCAGAAGTGAAGAAAAACGATAAAAAGTGCTAAAGAAAAACACAGGTGTGCGTAAACAAACTAACCACCTCGAGCGCCTCTAGCGATTTGTTATAATAATTATTATTATTCTTAAATCTTTGCAAAGTCATGGAAAGCCTTTGCCTTCTATTATTATTATTACTACTATAATAATAATAATAATAATAATTATTATTATTATTATTATTCAATAATAATAAAATTATTATTTATTTAGTTTATTTTAGTTTGTTATTTAATTAGTTAGTGGCGCTATCGTTTTTAGTTAATGGTCTCCATGTAAGGTCTAATTTGTGAATAAATAATTTAAGCTTTATTTACGCTATTACTTATTCATAAATTATTCTAAATCTTATTTCGGACTGCTGTTCCTGTACTTGAAGAACTGCCCGGCCCTGTAGAACGTCCCCATGCGAGGCTTGCTCGAGTCCGTGGTGGAGCTGAGCCAGGAGGAACAGCGGACCTTGTTCAGACTGTAGCGAGCCTGAACCACGGAATGGAGAAGTCCATGAATGACCTGGATGACTTCCTTGGACTGCTTGACGGACTCGCTGGGGGAGAAGCGCAGGCCCCTCCCCTCATGGCTGGGAGAGCCTCGGCCGTGTTTAGGGTAGGGGAGGCGATTCGTCAGCAGCACGTACAGAGTGACCCCCAGAGCCTAAACATCTGTGGCAAGGGGGCGGTAGGGCCGTCTTGCTAAAACCTCAGGAGGTAAATACCCCGGAGTGCCAAATGACAGGCCTTACTTGTTCTCCTGCAGCTGCTGCAGCTATGCGTTGCTGCTGTACCGTAGCCAAGCTGCTGTCAGCTGATAGGCTGCACTTAAGTCGGTCAACTTGACCCAATTGAAAGTGTCCAATAGAAAATGCTCACAGCGTATGTCCCGATGTGCCACCAGCTGCGAGTGAATGTATGTCACAGCTGCTAGCATGTCGCGAAAATACCTCTTGCAGGTATCCTCTACCAGTAGACTGCCCTGACTGCAACACTCTAGCACCTGCCCGTAGACAGCATCAGCGCTCGTGCAGTAGTCGAACAGCGTGATCACGTTGTTGTGGCTCAGCATTCGTAGCAACTCTACCTCAAATGGCACGACTGCACTGAAGTCAGATTCGCTGAATTCAGTTCTTCCATCAACCTTCTCGCTTCCTTCTTTTCTCTCTCTCCTATCCTTCGTCTCGGTCTCTGTTGCGTATTGAACCCCGGTCTGCAACTTCAAACCAGTGTGGCTTAACGCGGTCTTTTTTTATCGGTTGACTTGATCGCTGTCACAGCTGCTACGGTTTTTTCCACTATGTTATTAGCTAATCCAGACGACCTCTGCTCTGAAAGCGACTAGAGTCCTCAGCTGCTCGTCCTACCGACACTTCTAAACTATTTCCACTTTTGAGAATTTGCTGCGACATTGGACTAGGCTGCTGTGGGACAGGTAGCTGCTTGCTGTTCTGCCGCTGCTGATTCTGCTGCCCTTGACCTATATACAACTGTTGCTGTTTACCTTGACTTTGTGGATCTACATTCTGATGACCCAGATTCTGTTGACCCAGATCCTGGCGACCCAAGTTTGGTCGAACCTGATTTGATTGGCCTAGATTTTGCTGACTTGCATTCTGTAGAACCAGATTTTCTCCATGATGGCATTCTCGAGCCCGTTCAACTAGCTTAATAGCCACGTGTGGGTCCTCGTGAAGGGTTGATTTGGCGACCACGATGAACCCGAATCTTCCTCTACCCAAAGTTTCAGTTATTGTAAAACCTTTCGTCTCCAGGTTTTTCAACATCTTATCAATGGCATTACACCCAGTTCTTGTTGTTCTATTAATCGCTACTACGCCATCCTTTCCGTCATTAATTCCGCCCACAGACTCTGCCTCATTCTCGCCGTGAGTGTTTTCAAGCCACATGTCCCTGAGATCACAGTCGAATCTGATCATCTGACTTCCTCCTTCCAGGCTCGAATTTCCCCTGGGGAGGGCCAACCAGGCCTCTAGCCCCTAGGGACACCCAGCCAGCTATCTGTGCGGTGGCTGACCCTTGGCGCTGCCGAGCCGCCACGGCACCGAGCACGGAAAATCCCCCCGAGGCGGTGAGGTCGGTGAGAGAGCGGGCGGTGACGCCCCGATGCCCTAGGGTGGTGTCAAAGATGTTTACGACATAGCGGTGGTAGGTCGGGGTTCGGTGCATGTCCCCGAAACCTCGCCAGTTCAACGGTCCCTCAACCTCAAGGTCCTCGGTGAACCTCCCGTCTTCTAGCAGTCGATCAGGAGCAGGCGCGAGGTTGATGGAAGGCAGGGAGCCATTGTTGTGCCAGAATTGGTTTTCAGCCTCTCCTTCACCTGAAACTATGAGGTTCTCGCCACATGTATGATTGCAGTGGAATATCTCGGCGTCGGAGCCAATGATCGCCTGATGCTGGAGGTACTGATGATGTTGATTGGAAGACGATGATGTCTCCTCGAGGTCTGGGAGAGAGATCTTGCAACTGAGGGACGCAGCGACGAGATGAAGCTTCCCCGTCCCCCCGCTAAAATTCGAGTTATCCAGGTCTGAAGATTGATAAGAATTCTGTTGACTGCCGGTGTATGAACTGATAGGAGTGTTAGTAGCTGTGTCTATCTTCCTCTTTCTACCCACGCAGTTGCTGTCTGGATGGGGAGCTCTGTCTATACCCCCACCGATCATACCACCCTGCCAAGCTGCTGGAGCAGCTTGCAGCTGCTGGAGAAGCCTGCAGCTGCTGCAGGCTCTGACCGCGCTCTTTAAATTTGTTGAAGGTAGACAGGAAGGTGTTGTAGGGCGAGAATGAGCATTTCTAAGATAGAGTGAGGATGTATGAACATGGAATTCAGTTGTAGATGCAGATTCTCTGGGACCCTAGATCTCTCTAAGAGAATTAAAGGTATCCATTACACAGATTACCATCTGTGTAATGGATACCTTTAATTCTCTTAAACCGTTGCACACAAATTGACAATCTCTGTCTTAAAAAGCAAGTTTCACGTTTGTCGCCTCTCACAGATGAAAGTTTCTTACCTAAAGTGGAGATGAATTTATTACCCTCATCAGTTATTATTATTATTATTATTATTATTTAATTCGTTTACTATTATTATACTATTATTAATATTATTATTAATATTATTATTATTATTATTAATTAATTTTTATTTGTTATTTTTTAATTTTTTTAATTTTTATTATTATTATCTTAGGGTTTAAGCCAGCTGATGAGCAAAAAGAAAATTTCGCAAATCCACTCGTTGCAGTTTAAGGCCGGTTTCTTCGTTGATTATGATGCTGATGACTTTCAGTCTAGAAGCTGTCACGGCGTAGACCTCTGTAGACGCTTCCTCCAGGCTCGTCCATGGCATGGGACTCGCTACAGCAGGGGGTGCGGGCCCTCTTACGGCCGGTAGACATTTCAGAATGGGCTCTGGCTCATTTCAGAATGGGCTCGTCGACTACGTAGGTGGTCCGTACTGGGAGTGGTCGTTGGGACCTCTGATGACGGAGGATTGGTGAGGAGCGATCGTGGACCCGTCCTTGGACGAGGCGACGTCCACCACGTAGCCTGCCCCATGGTTCGCTAAACGATCGGAGATATCGGTAATATTATTATTAATATTATTATTATTATTATTTCTTAACAGTTATTCTTATCAATTATTATTATTATTCATTCTTGACTAAAAGTAACATTTATTTGCTCTTCCTCTGCTGGAATATGTCACAGGCTTGTGTCAGATTCTGAAATCTGTCAAAAGCTTCAGCGTATCCTTCGCAGAAGGTTCGAATGTGAGGGAAGGACCCCACTCCAGGGAATTCTAGGCCGCATCCGGCCAGGAAGTAGCTGGGATGACAGGAGGAAGACTGATCGGCGTAGAACGCGGTGGACGACATGTCCTCAAAGTCGAGGCTCATTGAGAGGAAGGCTGGAACGTTGGACTGGTCAAGGTCAAGGTCATGCCTAAACGATCGGAGATGTGATAAATAAATAATAAATAATAGAGGTTTAACGTCCGTTTCCTCATCCAGGGATGAGGTCAGGGACGTCCCCAACAGCACACATCACTACAGATCAATTCACCCAGACCAATCTGCGAAAGAAATGTGCTGAGGAGAAGTAAGGTCCTAAACGAAAGCCAGTCCGGTAATCAAAAAATGGTCAAGGTAGATTGATTATGTCTATGGTGGGAAAAGCTAAGTTTTAAGCTTGCTAGAGAATGTTGAAAGAGAAGAACAAGAGCGAAGATTAGCAGGTACAGAGTTCCAGATTGTGGGTGCTGCGTAAGAAAATGAACGTTGATACGATATGATGATACCCTGCATGTGAGAAATAACTACCGCCAGATCTGTCGACATGGTTGTTGAGCTGCTCTTGCGGATCTCGTGACCACATTCTTAGATCCAGAGGGTCTTAGATCCAGGCTCGATTCTTCCCACTGAAAGACAAACGTACTCTCAAGGGAAGATGAGAGACCAGTGGTGACGTCATTGTACATGTATGTACAATGTGCCGTCATTGTACATGTATGTACAATGTGACGTCATTGTGCCTGACCCGATTTAGCTGATTCGCTGCCGACGACTATAAGCGGCGTGGTGATCACGTGATTGTAGTCTCGCTTAGTCATAAGATTTTCTCAGTAAACTGAGAGCAGAGGCTCCGCCCTCTCGTGACGAAAATCTGTTGCAGAAATTCCTACAAGACATTGAACATCTGCAGTACATCTGCAGACGACCTCGGACTAGGTGAAGTACCCTGTAAGTACCCTGTATTGTCATTATCGTTATTGTATTATATTTTTAATAATTATTATCATTATTATTGGTATTATCATTATTTTTTTCATATTATTGGTACTATTAATATCGTTATTATTAGTGTTCTTAGTATTATCGGTATTTTTGTTATCTTTAATTATTAAATGAATTTCTTAGATATTTCGCAAAACAGAGGAATTGAAGAGGTAATTAATATAAAATTAGTGCAAGAACTACTTGTTTTATTTGGATAAATAAACCACTTAACGTTTAAAATTTTATACACATTTTTATTTTACACTAGATCTATTAAATATCATGAGATGGAGTGGAGTGGACTGAAGAATAAAAATTAATTTTAAATGTGTACATGAATCAAAAAGCAGTAGTTAAAATCATCAGTAATTACCATTTAATATCGTGGGCATTAGATCCAAACAACGCCATATTGTTTGTTTACTTCTGTTAATTTTTAAATTTCATTTTTACTTTTTAAAAGTTAAGAGTTAGATTTAGAATTTAGGATTAGGGATAGGGTTAGGGATATGGTTAGGGTTCAATTAAGATGGAATTTGTGTTTTAAAAGTGATGACTGATTTGATGCAAAATTTAATGCTGCTGAAATAATAAAAATAAAAATAATAATAATGATAATAATATGTATATATTAAATTTAAAAAAATGATAATAATAATAATGATCAATATAATAATATTATTATAATGATACAATCATTACAATAATAATAGTAATAATGTCCATCAGTCTTCCTCCTGCCATCCCAGCTACTTCCTGGCCGGATCCGGCCTAGAATTCCCTGGAGAGGGGTATCTCACACTCGATACTTCGTACACCCTCACAATCGATACTTCCGGGAAGAATAAGCTGAAGCTTGTGACAGATTCCAGAATCTAACACAAGCCTGTGACAGATTTCAGCAGAAGAAGAACAAATTATAAATGTTAATTTTAGTCAAGAATTTTAAAATTGGTAAATTAGTAATAATGATAATAATAAACCTTAGACCTGCCACTCCAGTACCTACGCAGAATCTAAGCCCCATCCCAACTGTGGCTTCACCCGTTCCATACCAAAACAAAAGTCAAAGCCAAACAAGTGCCCGAATTGTACCCCCAAAAACTCGAATCAAACCTGGGGTTCAGTCCACGCAGCCTTAGCCTGAGGCGCCGACAGGTGACAAGCGGGCACTCGGGCAGCATGTGGGGACCGAGGGTGATCGTCAACGGGTTGAACACAGCCCCCCGTCTGAAAGAGTAGAGAAGCGTCCTACGTCCGGGCCTCTCAATACCCCTCCTCCTCCTCGAGTGCTTCCACGGAGCCTGAGATAGATCCACAAGAGTTTGCTTGGCTGACCCTCAGCGAGAAGATGAAGATATTCGAGGCTAGGATTGCCTCAGCATAGGGGCCTCTCTCACCGGGGCTACAGCACCAGGGTCACAGGCTGAACTAGGCGTTGACCTACGACTGGCTAGGCGGAGAGGCAGAGCTCATCGGGATTTACAAATCAGAGCCCTAATCAAGCGGATACTCGATCCCAGAATTCTCTTGGAGCAGCATTTCAGATTTTAGGGACGTTGACGTCTCAAAGCGGTTCTCCCAACAGAGAAACAACTGCATCAACGCCTGGTCAGGGGAGTCACAGTCGTGGTGGATCGATAACAGAGGACCGGCGCTGCTGGAGCCAAAAGAAACGGATTCAGGGCAATGTCACACCCCTGCGGCAATCAGCCACGTTTATCTATCAGTGGACAAGGATGTCCCTCCATTCAAATATAATAATAATAATTATAAAAATAATAATATTAATAATAACGATATTTATCATCTTATTTATTTCTTTGCTTCTTCGTAGCTTCGAATATTGATTTTTTAGCTCTTCTTATTTCTATCTGCTTCCTTGTAGGTCCATTTAATAATAATAATAATAATAATATTAATAATAATAATAATACCTATAATAATAATAATAATATATTGGGCTCCATCAACTCTGCCGCGTCTGACTTCTTAAACGAATTAGGCAGGAGAACCAGTGCCATTACAGGCGACCAGCGTGAAAAAGCCTTATAATAATAAAAATATCGCCAATTATACTACTACTACTACTACTACTACTACTACTACTACTACTACTACTACTACTACTACTACTACTACAACCACTATTAATGCTATTGCTATTATTATTACTACTATTACTACTACTACTACTAGTACAACTACTACAACTACTACTACTGCTATTATTATTACTACTATAACTACTACTACTACTACTACTACTACTACTACAACTACAACAACAACAACTACTACTACTACTACTACTACTACTACTACTACTACTACTATTCGGCTAATGCAACTATTAGAAATTTCCCACTAAAATTA
>CAJHZI010000462.1:655000-679037 GCA_905160935.1 Enchytraeus crypticus
TAAATTAACAAATGATACACAAGAGATACCCCACAACAGAATTTCAGCCATATCAAACTAATTTTCTCACAGCGCCAATGGCTACAAAGAATCAGAGAACTAATTGTAGGTTAAGTGGACATTTTCTAAATTAGCATTTTATCGACAACAGAGTCTTTAAATTCTAAAATACTTACATGACTTAATATTTCTAATAGGTCTATCCTATATGAAATGAATAATTAACTCTTAGCTAATATTGTATACAAGCAGGTTCACATATTATAAACCACACAAACTACTTATCACGTTAAAAAATTTAAAATTCCCGCTTTAGAGAGACAATAGATGCGCTGTAACCTAAGTTATTAGAGAAAACTAGTATATTATCTACTAAGGCACGTTGTTTCTCTTACTATAGGAAAAAATGACTTCTGCTAGTAGACTAGGCCCTACTTGATAATTAATTGGCATGCAATCATTTACGGAATAATCAGTCAAAAATAAAAACGTTAACGTCACTCGAATTTAAAGACGATATTAATACTTTTGCGTTCCAGCGTAATGAGCAAGTAATTTCAAACAACTTAACATCACTTATGATGTCGCTTAGTTACATAGATATCTGTGAAATCGAACTTTGCATTACATGCAGTTCAGTTTACATTTGTACGTGGACGATCGCTAAACATTTGACTATTCGACAGAGAAAATTACAAGAACTAGATAGGTCAAAAATTTAGTATTAAATATATTTATGAATTGCAAAATCACAATTATAAAACGGGGACAGTTATGCTAGTCAAAAACGAGAGAGCATAACAGCACCTAATGAAGCACAAATAATTTATATATAACTAGTTCAAAGTCATCTGACAGTTGATCGAGCTCAAGGCTTCTTTGTTTCCTTGGAATATTCAGATTTCTGCAACATATAACGATAACAATAATTAAAATAAAAACAACACGCATAGTAATGAGATTATCAACGATGTTGAGATCTAGCTCTTTTATTACTGCACGTTTAAATCGTTAGGGACTTTAGTCCATTTCCGTACAACCAGCTCTGTGAATTTCCGGGATTTACTCTTAGATCAGAGTATCCGGAAATCGAACCCACTAATTTAATTCACTCAGTATCTGTCATTTAAAACTTCACGACGTTAACTGACGCTACTAACCACTAGGCCACGAGACATTCAGAGACATTAGAGAGAGCCATGAGAACCTATTCATAAAAACAGTGTCAGATATCAGAAAAACTGCACATCACATGCTAACAAATCACATATTATTGAAGTCTTTTAACTCCATTTCTTAGTTCATTCTAATTGATATTATTACGAACAATGGAAAGTTTTGTATATGTTTATTCTATCGCCACACCCGCAGCTCAACATCTATTTTATTGATGCACTTGCTGAACTTCTTTTCCTGTATAAACCATGTAAACATAACTTAATAATTGGTGACATTAATAATGATCATACTAAACAAGACGTTGATAATTATACTAAGCACTATTTTGCCATACTAGGAATGATGAACTCTACTCCCTGCCTCTATCTATAATGGCTGCCCATTGTGCTAACAGCTCATCCAGCAAAATTATTGATATGCATTTAGTAACTTCGTAACTGTTGATAATGTTCGTACTTTAAGAAATGTATTATATTTTGCTGTTGTTACTGATGTCAGTGACCATTATTATTATTATAACTATTATTTTTACTATTATTAAGCTAATATTGTTGTAACTGTACCAACTAACAAACGGGTTAACTACTCTATTCGACCTAAAGTTCGCAGATATAATCAACCAAATATTACCAATTTTAAAACTGATTTATTGAACAACACGGACTGGACATAATTTATAATTCCAGTAATATAAATAACTGTGCTGACTTCCTACTATTAAAGTAATGTTATTAATCAATAAGCATTTCCCTCATAATCGATGTGCACGAAAATCTTTTAAAGACAAACCATGGATCACTAATGACCTAAAAAAGGAAATTAACTTTAAAAACAAACTGTACTTTAAATTTAAAGAAACTAAAAGTATCCACGACGAGAAAATTTAAAAAATTAAAAAAGCTTGAGGTTAAATTAACTGCTCAAAGACAAAATTACTACATGGGTGACTAAGTTTGTAACTAACTTGACTAACTTGACGGGTGACTAAGTTTCATCAGAAGCAAATGAAAGACACTCAATAATAATTTAAGTTATACCAAAGTTATATCATGAAAAAAAGAGATTAATATGAATACGATCGATCTGGGTGACAAAAGTCCAGACAATAACTTGAAAATAGTTGAGGAATTCTATAAACACTTTTGTTCAGCAAGTAGTAATGTAAACTTAGTTTTTCCTTTTTCCTATACTCAAATGTAATGAATATCTTCATGGAAGTTTTTATCAAAGTATTTTTCTGGCACGCACAGATTATCATAAAATACTTCACACTATCAATATGTTGAAAAACACTAATTTATCTGGCCCTGACAATATTGCCAATGGAATTTTAAAAATTGCTTCTGAAATTTTTGCCTATCCTCCGTGTTATTATAAATAAATCTTTTGGATTAGGAATTTTTCCAACAGCTTTTAAATTATCAAAAGTTATTCCTATTTAAAAAAATAAAACATGATTGTATCGATAATTATAGACCTATATCTCTCCTAAATACAACTAATAAAATCTTTGAAAAACTAAAAACTAACAAAAAATTAATTATTTAATTAAATTCAACATTCTCTATAACAATCAATTCGGATTTCGTAGTGGCCATTCAACCGTTGATAGTCTATATAGTAGCATAAATATGATTACTATGGTAAAAGGAAATAAAAATCACATACTAGGTGTATTTCTTGATTTATAAGGCATTTGATACTGTTGATCATACTTATAGACCTACTACTACTACTACTTCATAAAATATCTCATTATGGTATTAGCGGTAATGTATACATTCTCATCCACTCATACCTAACCGAAAAATCACAATTTATTTGTATTGGTAACATCAGTTCTAATACTTCACCTATTTGCACAGGTAATTCACAAGGTTCTTGGGTCTCTCCTCTTCTTTCTTTACTACAATGGCATTCAATGTGCAGGTACAAACCTGAACTTAAAGGTCTTTGCAGTTGATACCAATATTTTGTTACTGAAAGTAATTGATCTGATTTATTCAACACAAGTTGAATAAATTGAGAAGCTATTTCGCTGGTTCAGTTGTAACCGTTTAATTAGAAATATTTTGAAATCTGCATATATCATATTTTTCTCCTCTACTACTGACAATCAAGTTAGTTAGAGCAGAATTTAAATTTTTTTCTTAACGATATTGAACATAATAAAACTAATTTAATAAAATTCCTGGGTGTTTGGATAGACGATAATCTTAATTGCAAACATCAAATTATTTCCCTTACAATAAATTCATAGTCTTAACTCCATGCTTTTATTGCTCGCAAAAATATTTGACAGTAGACTGTCGGAAAATTAAAATTAATGCTCTCATTTACTCGAGTAATAATTTTGGCATTGAAGTCTACGGTAATACCAATACCATTCTTCCATGACACATATATTAACAAAGTTTTAAGAAACCTGCAAGATCTAAACCTTTACTCTAAAGTTAAACAATTATACTTAAAATATAATATCCCATCAGTTAGCCTTCTTCATAAATATCAATGGCAAAATTTTTTCATAAGTGTAAGTACTGCAATAACATAACATCCAATGTTACATCATATCCTATCCTATCAGTTAGCCTTCTTCATAAATATTCAATTGCAAAACTTGTTCATACGTGTAAGTACTGCATAAGCTGTATCGCACCGCCATTGCATCTGCCAAACAACAATACTACTCCTCCGTCGTCAGCAATGCAGTTGACTACAGGAACTTACGGAAAGCGGTTAACACGCTTTTACACAGGACACCCTCTCCCTCCCTGCCTTCCCTGTCAAATCACTTCCCAATCAATTTCCCTTGCACTTCTCCGCCAAAATTAATAAACTCAGGTCCTCTATCACTCACGTAGCTAACTCAACACCTCACTACATTTAACCAACCAAATCAATCCATGAGCAGCTCCACAGCTTTACCCCTGTCATCATCGACGAGATTACGCAACAAGTCTTGGGTTCACACCCTAGGCATTGTGATCTCGATCCTATCCCTACTTCTCTCTTGAAGTAGTGCATCCATGTTCTCGCGCCCACAATCTCCCAGATTGTCAACGTTTCCTTGTCCACTGGCACATTTCCTCATTCATTCAAAAATGCCATCGTCACACCACTCTTGAAAAAGCCCTCACTGGATAAAGAATCACTTTCTAACTACAGACCAATATCCAATCTACTCTCCAAACTCACTGAGAGATTAGTCTTTCGTAGACTCTCCACTCATCTTCAATCCAATGACCTATTTAATGAACACCAATCGGCATACACCAAAAACCGCTCTACTGAAACTGTTCTCTCAATCTGCAACACCATCACTAACGCCATGAGCACTCAGCGTGTCACTGGGTTCTGCATGCTCGATCTATCTGCGGCCTTTGACACCATAGATCACCAAATCCTCCTACAGCGTCTTTCCTCTTGGTTTGCTATCCATGGCAATGCTCTCGCATTGTTTACTTCATATCTTACCGATCGTGCTCTCAGCGTAAAAGTGCAAGAGTACGTATCTCCACCTTCCAACCTCAAGTACGGTGTACCTCAAGGCTCCGTTCTTCGTCTAATCGCGTTCAACCTCTACACTACGCTCATTGATTTCCTCTCATTCACTTGACCACCAACTTTTTGCTGACAACACTCAGCTATACACATGCTTGACCCCCACTCCTATCCTGATGCCAAAGCACGCCTACAGCAATCCTGCCAGTCAATATCTTCATGGATGTCTGCCAATTTCTAAGCGCTGAATCCATCCAAGACTGCGTTTGTGCTATTTGGAACACCTCAACAACTATTAAAACTGAATGAGGCTTCCCTCTCTTTCACTCCCGACCTGGCCATCACACCTGTTTCTTCTGTCAAGTTCCTCGGTGTCATCTTCGACCAGCATCTCACATTCCACGATCACATCACCAAAAATTCACAGGCTTGTTTCTTCCACATCAGAGATCTGCGTCGAATACGATCATATCTTACCATTGAGACCGCTTCTACCATTGGTGCGGCTCTCGTGCAATCTAAACTGGACTACTGTAACTCCTTGTTTCTGAATCTCCCATGAATGTGAGATCGACAGATTGCAGTTCATCCAGAATTCCCTTGCATGTGCAGTCTTCCGCTGCTCTGAGCACTCCCATGTGACTCCTCTCCTGAAGTCTCTGCACTGGCTCAAAGTCAGAGAGCGCATTGTTTACAAGGCAGCTTCTCTGACATATAAGTCTATCATCACCCCTGGTAAAGGCAACATGTCCCACTTAATACAAGTGAGACAGCCTTCCTCTGTGCAGTCATCCACTAGGTCCTCTAAGTTAATCACCTTAGAGCGACCTTAAGGCTTTTCTTTTTGACCACTCATCCCTTCTCGCAGTAAGCTCTCCAAGCGCTCCTTCCAGCACACCGCTCCTCAGATCTGGAATTCTCTTCCTTCCACTTTACGCACCCCCTCATCTTCTGCTGATCATCCTTTCCTTTCATATGAACAGTTTCATAGACGGCTGAAGGCTTTTCTTTTTGACCACTCATCCAGTACACATGAACTAAGACCAACACATAAACCTCCATTCCACTAGTACCCTTCCTCTGACCGAACTCCCGGATTTTGGATCGCACCGTTTTTGGGCCCCAAACCCTGCTCATCGGATTGATTTGGTACCACAGTGCTCAATGTTGTCACTGACGACAGTAGCACTCTAATTCTGTGATTGTTGTTGTTTTTGTTACTGCAATAACCTAACATCCAATGTTACACGAGAACTTTTCACTCATAATCAAACCACCAGCAATTACTTAACAAGACTATCACGATTTAACCACGCATACTTACAGTCCAATCGGGCATTTTTCTGATCTATAACATTTCATAGCAACAAAACCTGGAACAGTATATCGGAACAGATTGGATCAATAAAAAGCCGTAAAATGTTTCAAAGGCTCCTTAAAAATTATTTATTAGGCACATAGAATCCTTTATTTGTTATTTTGTGGAATACTGCATTTATAACGTTATTAATAACGTTAATCTACACTTCTGATAACTTAAACTAGTAAGCCTTGAACTGAAATCTGAGTTGTTGTGCATGTCGGTCGCTAGCAACTGTTACAGGCGTGACCAGCTGTCGGGGTCAGCTTTATAGTCTAACAAAATAATGAGTCAAACTATGGGTAAAATATCAATTTGAATTTATTGGATCCTAGGTATACTGGAAATTAAACGTTATAATTATAACAAAGTTTTAGACATTTATGTCAATGAAACACGACAATGAGAACACATTCAAACACATCTACATAGAACAAATATCTAACTTAGAAATCTAATACTGTGCTGTAATTCTTATTTTTTTAACTAACTGCGAAATGCTTCAAAGCCAATAGATCCATTGAATGCTGTTAATTTTAAACCTACACTGTGTTAACATTGATACTGATAGTGGTGATAGAAGATTTCGCATAAAATATGTATCTTACATGAGTAGACTGGTGGAGACGCCTGGTGAGAAACTGACTGCGCCGCATCTGTTCAGAAGTTCTTGTGTTGGAAGGCGGGAGGATGGGCGGCAGTAAAACAGGCGATGCTGATCTAACAGGGCGAGTAACAGACGCTCTGAAGCAACAGCAAACTTAAGCTGTAAAGAAACTAAATTAAACTAAAAGCTTCAAAATGACATTACTAGTTTTTTATATAAGACATTAACATACTCTAAAACAATACACAGTTCAAAGAAGACAGGTTTCTCGCCCGAAGCCGATGTCAGGAACGTCTCAAATGGAATATACAAGAACTAACAGTTTTACACAACGTATGGTGACAGTAAAATTGAGTAATCATATATATATATGTATATATATATATATATATATATATATATATATATATATATATATATATATATATATATATATATATATAATTTAAGAAATTGCTACAAAAACCTAAGCAAATGGATAAACTTAAAAAGTTTCAGTGCACTGCGTACGGGGCCCCGGACCACAAGGTTAGGAGATTCGCGCCCGGTAGGGGTGGGGAAGACCTGTAGGGCCACCCAGATTGACATTATGCGAAATCTCTCGTAAGGAAAAGTATCAAGTTCGAAACACTTCATGTAGGATCAATGACGGCGAAGGGTAGAGAAGTTGCGGCCATGTTGAAGAGAAGGGTGGATGTGTGCTGTGTACAGGAGACCAGGTGGAAAGGGGCTAGTTCGAATGATGGAAGTAATGGCGCATGTAAGAATGTTGAGGTAAAAAGGAAAAGTTGATGTTAATAAAACTGTTGTTTGAGGGTGAGAGATTTAATGCGTTAAGTGTTATGCTCTTCAAGTTGGTTATGGAGGGAAAGAGATGCAAAGGTTCTGGGAGGTGTCTGGCGAATTGTTGCGTGAGTGCAGTGTGAGGGAAAGATTGGTAGTGAGAGCGAGTAGATATAGGGTAGCGTATGGCGGATTTGGGTTTGGTGAGAGTAACAAGCAGGGTATAACAATATTGGAAGCTGCAGCAACCCATGATCTAGTTCTATGCAATACTCCGATTGTGAAGAAATAGCAGCATTTAGTCACTTACACAGCAAATTCAAGGGCAATCACAAATAGCTTTTTTGTTGATACGGAGGGAGGACAAAACTAAATGTAAGGATAGCAAAGTTACTAGAGGAGAATGGGAAGAAGAACATCATAAACTAGTGTTATGGTTTTGTGTGGGGGGGTAAGAAAATTAGAAGAAGAAAATCAGGTATGGAGAGGGTGAAATGGGGAAGAATAAAGGAAAAAGAAGCGGAATTGTAGATGAAGTTGGAGGTTGAAGCTGAAAGGTTTTTAGAGGGATTAGCTAAAGACATGTGCGTTGAAATATCTAACAAAGTTAGAGAATGCTGTAGAGAAGTGCTAGATATAGTGAAGGGTAGTAGGAAACAGGAAGATAAAGAGGAGGTGGAATGAGGAGGTACAGAAGGTATTCCGGGAGAAGAAAAAACATTTAAGGAGTGGAGGGATGGTAGGACAGAATTAAGGGAGAACTGTAAGGAGTTAAAGGGAAGGTAAAGAGAGTGGTGGTAGTGGCAAGGGCTAGAAAATATGATGACTTCTATTAGAGATTAGGTAGCAAAGACGGCGAAAAGGAGATATATTCAGTAGCTAGGCAAAGGGAGAAGCAAAGACGGGATGAGGGCAGTGTGAAATGTATAAAGTGAAATAATGGGAAAGTAGTAACAGAAGATGGAAAGACTATTGAACGTTGGGGAGAGTATTTTAGTAATTTGTTACCCTTACTCCGCTAACCCAACTTAAGAATGACGTTTAGATAACCGGGGGTATAATGTTACCCCCAGGCTATTATTCAACCTTCGGCTGTTGACAGCTTGTATAACCCCTATAGATTCATCTTCAATTAAAATGTTTGAGTGTCAATGTGTTGAAGTGTGCTGAATAAATCTAGTAGTTAGCGTGTCTATTGTTAATTGGCTCGAGGAAACTTCAAAGTGGAAGCCTAACAGGTTTGGCTTGTAAGCCTTCTCACTTTCCTACTTACAGAAGCAGTTGAGGTTATATAGCAATTAGCCATGTTTGATTTGAGCTGGTAGTAAAGAACATAACATAACATAACGGCACACTGGGTCAGGAAACACAGATGCTTGTTTTTAAGACCCGTTTCTTCCTTCCTCTCCAAGGTTATTAATAATCGTTGCCGTTTGATGGCGCATCAATTGCAGCCGGCGCGGATTTAACAATAATCTTCCATCACCCTGGGATTTTTTCCTTCCTAAGCAACATAACATTTTACCAACAGAATATCTTCAATATTCGTTGCAAAGAATATCTACGATTTATTTGCTTCGATGACGGAAATCAGAGTAGAAAGCAACCGAGCAACAGACAACCTGGCAGCTATAAGTGATGTTGTCGACAAATATGCTGTATATCGTAGGAATGCTACAAAACTATCTGATCATGTGAATGTAGACGACATCCTATCATACTGGCTGGAGCCAGTGGCGAAGTCGGTAAGATACTCGATAGTAGGTGCTGGGTTCAAATTCTGGGCTCGCCCGTCACTGACATCGCTTTCGAGTGAGGAAACTGACGTTAACCTTAGCTTTACCAGCTTTATCCTACAGAAGAAAGTTTTCCATCGTACGTACCAAAGAAAAACAAGTTGGTCGTACTCTTATCAACAATGCACCACGATAACATCATAAACAGCCTCATAAATAGGCCATTTGTTCATGAAACCCGCCCATATGGCAACACTGCTGACCCAAGGATTAGACTGCTGTCAATGCTAGTGAACCTGGACTACTGGCAGTCATGTAGGCAAAAGCACAGGCTCAGGTGCAGTTACTGATGTATAGCCAGTGTCTGGACCAGTTGAGAGCAGTGTGCAGGTGAGCCGCTCAAAAGAGTCGGCTCACTTAGATGTGAGAGTCGTTTATATGCTGCTCTCTAAAATGAGTCTTTAAGCACACCACTAATACTAATATCCTTACAATCTTTATCTGTTTGAGATTCATCAAACTCATTTTAGTAAGTTTTTCTTCTTATTGAGAGTCTATTTTCTTTGAGCAATTCTACATTTTATTCTTTAGTTCTGTACTTTTCAAAACTCCCATCTTCTGTTGTTTCTATCCTAAATATTTCAAGCTCTTTCCCTGCTTTGGCTTCGTGCCGTTAATTGCTATATTGACTTTTCCTCATTTTCAGACACTCTAATCACGTCTTATTGATATCAAGAAGAGTGGAGGGGCTATATTTCATGGTTTCATGAACCTGCCAGTAAGCAGTGCACAAAGAGAGAATAAGTAGTTTTTTTGTTATTTGGGTGCTGAATTTATAATCTGGTACTTTTAATATACAGTATATTCCCTTTTGGTAACATTACCCACTAGAATGCTTATAAAGATTTACATCGACACTTTATAATGTCCATGTAAATGATTTCATTTGCAATTTACCCGTGTTTTATCCGGGTGACTGCAGAATAGATCAAAAGTATACTGTGCGCGTCGTAAGAGGCGACTTAGCAGAAGCTGAAGAAGGCAATGGTAAACTACCTCAGCTAAAGGCTACTCTCAAACTAAAGGCTACATTAAGGTTTGGTAAAGGCAGAGCCATTGTAATAAGATATTTTTACAAAGATGGGTTCCCATACCACATGGATATCTACTATGGAAAGGATAACCAATATACCACAGGTTGTGAACGAACAAAAACAGTTTCGAACAAAATGTTGGCTGCCATCACTGAGCACACCGATGTCAAGCAGCACGTGATACTCTAACGTTTTTACTTCCTATGATCTGATGTCACCACTTTCGAAGAATGGCGCCAGGGCCAAAGAGACAGCAACAGAATGGCTAGAGCAAAGCAAAGAAGAAGGTAGTCTATTGGGGAGATCAAGTAACAACCAAGAGGGTATTTTGACTGTGCTTCTACCGGCACAGTGTAAATCGTTCGTTGGCACGATAACTTTTTTTATGTCGACAATGTGGCTAGAAAATTTCGCCACACTCGGGCCTATGCAAGAGAAGACCCGAAAAGTTAAAGGCACATCCAACGTCACAGTAACTGGGTCTTTCCTAATCATGAAGTACAATGAGGCTATTGGTGCATTGACCTCCTGGACAAGCTGCTAGCAGTGTACCGCCCTTCCATACTTGTTAAAAAAACGGTGGTGTATCCTCTTCTCTCATGTCCTCAATGTCTCAGTTGTCCGTGCATGGCGACATATATTGACATACATTAAAGGGGCCGAAGCTCTTGAGCACCTGCAGGTTCGCCTCGAAATCGCTCTGGGTCTTCTCAACCAGTCACAGACGAAGGAGAGCAACATTAGGAACGCACGCCTATATGTGACCCATATGGATTAGTGCTAGGAAATGTTAGGACTTGTGCACAGATGGAGGACTGCTCCGAGGAACACTGCCGTGTTTATCAGAAATACACACGTCAACGCTGCGTCAAGTGCGCTGAACAACATCATTCCGAATATGTTGCCCTATGCTAGGATACATTCTACAGCAAATGAATGTTGTGCTGTTTACCGTTTAACACTTGTCTTCAGTGTATCAAGTATAGTTTATAATTTTCAAATTATCTTGACGCTTATATGTTTTTAGTCTTCCTACTGTGTAGACCGAAATTGCACTGTAGCGGGCAACGTTCCCAAAGGTGAACATGTGCCTATTTTCACATTTATTATTAAATATGTGTAAAATGCATTGAGCTTTTGGCAGAAGTTTAAAAATTGTGAAACCATTTGACCCGAAAAGAGGTTTAAGATGCTTAAAATGCAGTATGGATACATATAAAAAATTGTGGTTATTTTCAAAATGAAAATGACATTCAACACAAGATGGAACAATTCGCATAAATCGTAATGGCGTAAAGAACACTGCACAATAAATGAAATAACAAACAGATTAAAAACGTTTAATCTGCCATTTATAACTTGATAATTAAATTAATAATCAATCAACTAACTTTTGCGTTAGAGAAAATGGAACTGATGAAGTTATTTCAGAGACTACGATGGAACCGACATCACTCTCAGAAACTTCTTGTGATTTCTTCTCCTGCAATTCTTGTACGTCACGCTTTATGCTGGAAGTCTATATAAAAAAAGAAACACCAAACTACGCAATATTGTATTACTTATATTCACCGTAATAAAAATTTGTTAATATTTTATTACAAGTGACTAATTTATGATTACAAACTGAAAATAGTTCCAATATCCCAATGGAATTTGAAAACAATAACTAGAATAATAATAATAAAGCTGATAAAGCCAATGCGTTAACGTCAGTTTCCTCACTCGAAAGCGATGTCAGTGACGGGCGAGCCCAGGATTTGAACCCCGCATATACTGATCCGCGATCGAATATCTTACCGACATCGCCACTGGCTCCAGTCAGTAATAATAACAGTAGTCGTAATAGTGCTAGCAATAGTTACAATAATAACACAAATTATTATTGTTACTATTATTATAGCGTATAGCTAATTTTAACACTAACTAGAATAATAAAAGAAAGAGAAAACATTAATAATGATGATAATAATAATAATAACCTTAGCGCTCTGGTGCCATGGGAAGTGTGCCTTATGGGACGTCATGGCCATTTACACTTCAGCGAACTCTTAACTAAACTCAACTTACGTCGTAAGTCACTGCGAGACGAGCTGCTGAACTAACCGCCTCAAAGAAAATGGATACATACGGTGATCTGTCCAATGCGTATGACGTTGTTTCAGTGGCCATTGAAACCACAGGTCCTAATAATCCCGATGGAGTAGACTTCATTAATGGCATACGCAGACTTATTGCAGAGCAAACTGCCTAGAAGCTAAGTCCTCGCTCCTTTGGCAAAGGCTAGTTTATAAGTTTATAAGGATTTAATGTAGTCTGCTTCGGCAATTCTTTTAAAACATCTAAATGAACTCGAGTAGCCGGGCAGCGATTCAGCACGTTTGCACGTTTTTATCAAACCCTGCTTTCTTTACTCCCCAGAATAATTTAATGAAGTGCGCCTGGAGTTTAGCCAATATTTCAGTTATTAAAGGGCCTCAGGAGAGAAGAGTAGCCTGCGATCAGACAGAAAGCGACCAGAAGAGGTAAATAAAATTCCTTAGTAGGAGGGCACTGGAAGCTAGGGAAGATACCGGTTGCACCATAAACTGATTAAACAACGGTAGGCCAACAGAAAGAGTGTGAAGAGTTCATGGGCTTACCCAGGAGCGGACGTTAATTAAGATCACAATCACCATGTAGTAATATCTGCAGCTGAAGAAAATACCTATGAAGAAGAATAGTAATAAGAGATGGAATATAAACGGACTGAACGAGAAAAGAAATCAGTTTCAGGAAGCAGTGGAAAGGTAAGTTAAGAGAATGACGTACTACAAAATCTGGGAGTAAATGAAACATAATAACAGATGAAATGGCTATTAATAGAGGTGCAAACTGCAAAGAAGCATATGGCTTCCTTAAAGCAAGATGAGGCGATTAAGGCAGGAGCTGAGGATGGCAAGAGGGAACCCAACTCACCATGACATATTTTCCCCCAGGATTAAATGGTAATTAATCCATCTAACTGAGGAAGGCAACGGGAAACCACCTCAGAAGCCATACTTTTCCCCCATCTAACTGAGCAAGGCAACGGGAAACTACCGCAGAAGCCATACTTTTCCAAAGCTATAGGCTACATAAGGAATGGATAAGGGATAGACTTTGTGAAGGGAATAACTCGTTTATCTAAGGAGTGCTCGTATAGAGAGAGAAAGCTGACTTTGAGTATGAATATGTACCTTGAACCTGCCATTTGGCAGTGCACTGAAGAGAAAGCAAGATGTGCTAAAAACCTTGGATTACATGTAAAATGCTAGAACAAAATGGAAAACAGGAGACCTGAAAGGTATTGACACGAGTTATAACCGAAGCGAATGTAAAAGATTAAACAAAGAGCGTAGAAGAACTATAGACAAAACGAAAGATCATTGGCAGAGAAAAAATCATGAGTAATAAGCAAGAGGAAGGTCTTTTGTATAGTACCAGGAACAGACTATTGACAAGAACCGAAAAGAAAACGCAAGGAGGCGCAAAGAATATTAGTAGAAATGTTAAAGACGGGAATTGAAAACAGAGCAGGAAAAGGTAAAGGAAAGATGGTTAGAATATGTTAAGGAGTTGTATGATAAGGTTGGGACGCCAGTTCAGGAGGATCCTAAACACAAGACAGAAAATAAAAAAAATAAAAAAGGAAATGATTAAATAGACCCTGATATAATTAAGGATGAATTTCATTCTGTGGCATGAAGAAAAGCATGGCAGAAGGAATATATGATATTCCAGCAGTATTTTTGAAAATATTGGATGGAGAAAAACTGAATAAGCTAAAGGAAGTAGGCCATGGATTACAGAACAATCAGTTTAATACCTAATGCATCGAAGATCTTATTAAAGATAATATATAATTGCATTCAATCGAAAGACAAAATTGGAAGAGATATACTTTCAACCTACAAAGGAAAGTGAAAGTACTAGAACATGAGACAATATCAGGGGCAGAGAGTTCAAATAGTAGGATCCGAGAAAGAAAAAGAAGGTCTACCTAAGGATGCTGAAATATTAGGAATTTTGAGCAGTTTGGCATCGGAAGAACGAAGCTTATGATTATGATTAGGAGATCGGAAAGGTAAGAAGGTTTACCAAATGATATATGGCACTGTGGTGAATCTGAATGGTATTATCTGGAGAGACCTTCCACGTGACGCTATCAACCTGCGTAGGGAACCAATCTTATTGTCAAGCTCAGACTAGCTGGGCAATAGGATTGGTAAATTTTAAGAAGAGATTATGATGTATAAAACATCCAAGCTCTATTTTTATTTCTGTCATTATTATCTCAACAACAACAACACGATTAGAGTGCTACTGTTGTCCATGACAACATTTAGCGAAATGTTGGTTTCACAACATTTTGTGAAACCAAATCAGAGCCAATGAGCAGTCTAGACAGTTTGCTACATGAGGGAATGCTCGGTCTTTCTAAAGTAACTAACTTAGAAGACCTGGTAGACGACTGCAACCTATCAATCTCGCAACTAGGAAGATTTAGAAATAGCGAGTTGCAGTTGTCCAGTTTGCATTGACGAGAGCAGCACCAATTGTAGTGGCAGTCTCAAGAGAAAGATATGGTCTTATTGGACGAAGATCGCGAATATGGAAGAAATATGCCTGTGATGCTTTGGTGATATATTCGTTGAATGTAAGGTGGTGGACAAGGACAACACCAAGATTCTTCACAGAAGAAACTGATGTAGCTGTAACATCTGAAGAGAGGGCCAGGGACACCCCGTTCAGTTTGAAAGTTGCTGAGGCGTTCCAAATAGCACGAACACAGTCTTAGATGTATTTAGTACCAAGAAATTGCAGACATCCAGGATGATATCAGCTGAAAGGATTGCTGCAGACAAGCCTTCGCATCAGGATAGGAGTGGGGGGTAAAGCATGTGTACAGCTGAGTGCCATGAGCGAAAAGTTGATGGTGAAATAAATGTGAAGAGATCAAGAAGCTTAGTGGAGTAGTGTATAGGTTAAACAGGATAGGATCAAGAACAAAGCGCTGAGGCACACCGTACTTGAGGATGGAAGGCGGAGAGGCATACTCTTGCACTTTGACACTGAGAGTTCGATCAGTGAGGTATGAAGTAAACCAGACAAGTGCATTGCCGTGGATACCAAACCATGAAGAAAGACGTTGTAGGAGGATTTGGTGATCGATGGTGTCGAAAGCAGCAGAGAGATCGAGAGTACAAACTCCAGTGATACGTTGAGTGCACATGGCGTAAGTAATAGTGTTACAGACGGAAAGAAGAACAGTATCTGTAGAGCGATTTTGGTCTATGCTGATTGGTATTTATTGAAGAGGCCATTAGACTTAAGATGGGTGGACAGTCTTCGAAAGACTAATCTTTCGAAGATTAGTCTTTCTATGTACAGTCTTTCTATATACTATTTTTTCTATATACAGTTTCTCCAAAATAAGTAATTTAGCTAGAAAAATAACATACTTCTCGCCTGAGTCGATAATTTTCCTCAAGAACACTGCGCACGATCATCTGACACTCCTCTACTGTGGGAGGTCTCCACGATTTGGTGCCGATTTGAATGAGGAAAGGTTCCAAGGAAGCGTTGAAGGGCAGAGAGGAGCCTATGAGACAGCGTCCCGGTACAAAGTCGATAAGTTGTGAATGGGGTAATGGGGCCTGCCTGAGTCTCACTGGTGGAAGAACGTTAGAGGCAGCAGTCGCGGCGATGATGGATGAGTTGAGACTGCCCTTGAGCTGTCCTCTCCTATTCAAATGTTCGCATGTTAAATAACATTACCAAAACTCGATATTTGTTTAAAATATCTTCGCTCCTTCAAGAGAAGGATAATAACTTTTTGTAAGTCCAACCTCCAAAAATGAGGATATAGAAATATTTTAAATAACAAATTTACACCTTTTCCATGAAATGTACCAAACTTTGTTTTAACAAATATTATAGAACAGGTAATCATTTCTGTTAAGAATCAATACTGCCCCCTAAACATATATATATAAATATATATATATATATATATATATATATATATATATATATATATATATATATATATATATATATAAATCAGTGATATACATCAGTGATAGGACCAAGACAGTTTTTGCAAGACCAACACCAAGACAGTGATCCGAAAGGCCAAGAACAAGACACTAACCCGCAAGACCAAGACCAAGACCAAGACAGTGATCCGCAAGACCAAGACAGTGATCCGCAAGAGCAAGACCAAGACAGCGATCCGCAAGACCAAGACCAAGACAGTGATCCGTACGACCGAGACCATGACCAAGATAGTAAAACAGTGTCTCGAGACAGTCTTGAGACAAGACATGTTTTGTCTCTTGTTTGAAATAAATAATAGTATATACATTCAAAATTATGCAAATATTCATTAGAATTTATAACCTTCACGACGCATCTACTTGTGTTATTGACACTGACTGACGTTAAACTTGGATTTAACTTTTTTACTTGATCTCCGTTTGTAATTCAGGAACGCGAATGCATTTAGGTAGCAGGTCTACGTTATCAACGCATCCATACATTTTGAAGGATTCAAGATATGCATAGATGCATTTAAATGTATTTATATAATTAGTCATAAATTCTCATGCTATACAAAGTCACTCTCTTGGAATACGTCAATAAGCAAACGTTTATATCACGTTTTAAATAGAATGCTTGGCTAACTTAATTAGATAAATGTTTACATGATTCTATACTATGCATATCTATATAAGACCAATTCAAATTATAAATGCAGCCATCAGTACTGATACATTGTTTAAAGAAATTAAAACCAAATTCTAAAGTACTAAGCAAGCATATAAAGATAACATCAAACAACGAAATCGTCTAAAATATTAAGCGACTTAAGAAATCAATACAGTTATTAAGTCAGACTATTATTACATGTCAACGACGAAAACACCTTTTTGTTCATGTTTGGAATGGAAAGTTAGGCCAAATTAGGTAGGTCTATGTCCTACTGTAAGCCTGTATTGAGACCAGGTATATATATATATATATATATATATATATATATATATATATATATATATATATATATATAATATATTTCATAATATATTATAATACATTATATACATGTATATATAAAATACCAATGCTGATTGGGATGTGAGTACAACAGTATTGAGTCATAAAAAGCAATAAGATAAATTTAAGAAAGAGCATTAAACATTAATAAACGTAACAAAATAACAAAAAACCGTGTTGTTTCCTGTGTTGTGTCCGGGATGTTTGAAGAATTGTCCAACCGCTGAATGCACGTGTCGTAGAAGGCGACTAAAGAACTAAGATTCACACCAACGTCAAGAAAGGGCATTCGGTTGGTGAGCACATAGGCTCCAGATAATTGCTAAAAAAATATAAACGAATTGAAAAATCTCAAATAGAATAATAGGGGATTGAATCAAAGGGATCAATAGGGGATAATAGGGGATCAAATAGGGGATTGACTGATGGATGATATGATGTAGGACAGAGAGGATTTGAGACAGTCTATTCGCATCCCGACACTAGTTAAACTGGGATTCAAGGGAAGAAGATGAAGATGATGATGAACAACTTAACAAAAAACACCTGAATTAAAAAGAAATTTATTTAAAGTAATCTGTGCTTTAAAAGGATTCAACTAATCAAATAACACTTCTTTATGTGCATCAACGTTAAGATATGAACAAGTAAAATATTTCCTTCACACAAGTTAATTGTAATGGTCTTGCAAGACATGTCTGGTCTTTGAAGACGCAAGAAATGTCTTGATCTCGTCTCATCACTGATGCATACATATATATATATATATATATATTATAATATTAATAAGGGTTTAACGTTCTTTTCCTCAACCAAGGATGATGTCAGGGACGTCCCCACAGCACACATCACTACAAATCAATTTACCCAGACAGACTGGTGATCAAAAATGATCAGGGTAGATTGATTAAGTCTACGGTGGGAAAAGGTAAAACTTAAGCTTGCTAGAGAAAATTGAAAGAGAAATACAAGAGCGAAGATTAGCAGGTAAAGAATTATATATAATATATTTATAAATATATATATATATTAATAAATATATATAAATATATAATATATGTATATATATATATATATATATATATATATATATATATATATATTATTTTAGTTTATATATATATATATATATATATATATATATATATATATAGAGAGAGAGAGAGAGAGAGAGAGAGAGAGAGAGAGAGAGAGAGAGAGAAGAGAGATATAAAAATATATTTACATTATCTCTAATTGCTTGGAAAGTCTAAATTTTAGATTTTTTATTTTTTACCACTGGCTACTAGCTTTATACACAATAGGTATGGTATACTACAGTACAGC
The DNA here is from genome assembly GCA_905160935.1 of Enchytraeus crypticus. NCBI lineage: Eukaryota > Metazoa > Annelida > Clitellata > Enchytraeida > Enchytraeidae > Enchytraeus > Enchytraeus crypticus. The sequence continues at coordinate 673,667 of CAJHZI010000462.1, forward strand.
ATGATACAATTGCACAGTATCATAGTGTCAAAGCTTGATTCGACATATATTTAGTAAGTATTTGTATTTGTAATTGTATTTCAAGTCAAGTATTTAATAATACTGCTGTATAAGTAAAGTTTAAATTTTAAGCGTGGAGTTTTCTTGAGTGTGAGCCTAGACGGTAGCTAAGCGAGGGCAAGTGACCAATGAGGGCATGCCTAAACAGGAAGTTTGGAGAGATGCAAGACGGAAGAGTGACAACACGGACGTAAAACGTGCGTGCCAAGTTGAAAAGAGATTTAGGAGATTTGTGGAATCTCAGTTGTAGACGAATTCAGGAGGAATTCGAAGAGTTTGGTTATTCAAACTATTTGTAGTCCATAGAACAGTCGATGTGAAGAGAGCGATCTGTAGATGATCGAGCTGGGAACTGAGTTTCATTGAAATATTTTAACCTAGGGATTCTATTAGAAGAGATCCTAGTAGGCGAATTGTCGAGAGGAAAGTAAAGTGTAGGAATTAGAGCTAGAGAGCGTAGTAGTAATTTATGTGTCAAAAGTAATTGTATGTTATGTAAAGTACTTGCTTTTGCGATATTTAAAGTGAACTGTAATTCGATAGAAAAGTATAATTTTAAGTTATATGAAATTCGCTTACACGTGCTATTTGAAATCGTTTCAATTTTCGTTCTATAGAATATCCGTGTATTATTTTATTTCTTTTCGTATTAAATTAATATTTAATTTAATACAGTGGTTGAAGTTATCAATCACTTAGTAAGATATCTAGATTCAGTCAAATCGAAGACAGGTAAAGATTCCAAAAATAATTACTAGAGGCATATTATTAGGAATTTAAGCCCTGTAACATTTAATCTCAAGTCCTCATTTTACCTCAGACAAATTAGTAGAATCAGGTTCCTGATACATGTACATTATAGCATAGAATAGAATACTGTACTATAACTATAGCCAATACGATATTGTACTATAGTGCAATATCGATAGTGTACTATAATACAATAACGCATTGGCAATAGTTATAGTACAGTATACAGTACAACTCTCGTGATGAGAGCGACACGGGTGAGTCTCTCGTTAGTCATGCCGTACTCTGGCGCGAATCTCGCGAGAATCTGGGCGCTATAGCGGTCGGAATCGCGCCTGACGATAACGCGACAACGGCCAGATTCACGAGTGAATCACGGTGATTCGCGCTCACCGTGGGCGTGGCTAGATAACTAAAGTCACACCTTAATACCATCAAGTCTCTAATGATTTATCACTTTGGCCCCAGTAGGTCTATAAACTGTTGAGTTATCTACTACATGCTGACAAACACTGACTAATCGACAAATACATACACACACACACACACACACACACACACATATATATATATATATATATATATATATATACATATATATATATATATATATATATATATATTCCATATATCATTATTTATAGTAGATACTATATCTATATATAATATAGAATATATATTATAATATTAGAATTATATATATATACAGACTGGGGCAAAAAATAATAATCCCCTAGCGAAATCTCAATAACTTTAAGAAAACTCAAAATATCTCTACGAAATTTTCGGAGCTTCTAGGGGAGGAATTTCTGCGTATATCCTGCAAATTTGATGAAAATATTTTCATTTGTTACGAAATTACAGCATTTCTACGAGAAAAGTGCTAAAATCAATTTTAACAAAACTTTTTGAAATGTCAGTCGTCCCTTTTAAAGAAAATAACGACTATGAAAAGGCCGTTTACGTAAGTGGAGTTTAAACCTGCACTACATTGCTAGCTACTCCAAAATAAGATGCCTAAAATTCGTTCTTATGTTAAAATTATTCCTAAATTTAGAAGAAAATGTCCGGTACTTTTGTTTAAAAGAGCCTTGTTAAAATCGATTTTAAATTTTTTTTCGAAGAAACGCTGTATTTTGGTTACTTCTGAATATATTTACACCAAATTTGCAGGATATATGTAGCAATTCCTCCTCTGGAATCCCCGAAAATTTTGTAAAACTATTTTGAGTTTTGTCCAAGTTATTAAGACTTTTGGTAGAAAGAAGCCTTGTTAAAACTGATTTTGCACTTTTTTCGTAGAAAAGCTGTCATATTTTTCCTGCTCAATAGATTTTCATCAAATTTGCTAGATATACGCAGAAATTCCTCCCCTAGAAGAAGCTCCGTAATTTCGTAGAGAAATTTTGAGTTTTCTTAAAGTTATTGAGATTTCGCTAGGGGATTATTATTTTTTGCCCCAGTCTGTATATATATATATATACTGTATATATATATACTGTATATATATATATATATATATATATATATATATATACACCATATAGGGCCGATATATATACCTAATCTACTATATATTATATTATTATATATATATAAATATATTACAGCTATATATATCTATATATCACCATGAAAATACACGCTAAATCACCTTATATTCTAATGTGCATACAAATCTATATTATTTATATATATACAATGCCTATACATAATACATGTATTGTATAACTATATATAATATACACTACTTTAATTTTATGCTTTACATATACACGAATTCTTTACATAGCGTGAATATAAGACATTATTAATATTATCTATATATATATTATACTATCTATAATATATAATATATATACAATAGGTAAACGGATCCGGGGGGTTTTTCCTCAGTGAAATTAAGCACATGCCTCATTCAAATGTAGTCGAAGGTGAGGAATGCTTAGGGGTCCCATCTCGTCAGAAGCAGAATCCCACAAGAATAGTGGTATATGGATTGAATGTAGCTGATTGAGAGATAGCCCTCGTACATGTATTTAGTCATGAAGAGGAACCGAAGAAAAGAGAGAGTGGAGGGCTAATTATACCAGACATGCTAGTAGGTCATAGCACAATATAATATTTAAATTTATGATGATGAGTTATCCATTCAGTCGAAGCTGACTCTTGGACACTTTATGAACTATCTGTCTCCATGTATCACGATTTCTTACTGCCTCCCTCAAATCCGCTATGCTGGTGTTGAGGTCAAATTCTACAGTATCAAGCCAACGCGTTCTTTGACGACCTTTCCTCCTTTTTCCACTGACCTGTCCTAGCATAATTGATTTCTCAATTGAACTCGCTCGCATGACGTGTCCAAAGTATGACAGTCTTTGCTTTTTGATCTTCCCTTCAAGAGAAGAAGATCACAAACAAAGTTAAAAGTAATATTCATATATATATATATTTAAAAGTATATATGCATATACATATACATATATATATATACATACATATATATATATATGTATATATATATATGTATATAGGCCTATACTTCAATGTAGGTCTACATGTGTGCATAGAAGAAACATCTAAGAAAATGGTCAATTTTAACCAAACTTGTATTTGAACCAGAACCTCTCAATCCTAAGGCGGACGTTATACTAATGTAGCATAAGCCTTTCAATAAATCAATACCTAAAAAGATCTCAAAAAATAAGAAAAAGCTGTTTTCAATATAGGCCTAAAAGTTGTCGAAGTTGGCTTACACTGCGTAAATTGAATAGAAATAAGTAACTCTATTTAATTCTGAATAAAACTACTCAGAATTCTTTAAAGAAACCAATATCATATGCATGTACATAGATAGAAATGTTTTATACGTTACTTGATGCAATTCCAATTAACATGGAAAATGTAAATTTTGGCTAATGCCTGGAGTTTTTGAACTAAAAGAGTGTTCTGCACTATGCATAGGGTCTATGCTTCTATAGCCATTAATATTTTAAATTATTTGTAACAAAATGTTACGATTTTAAACGCAGTGGTTAGGATGTACACGGTGACGAGGTCCAAGAGTCGAATAAGAGGACTAGTGGGAGGAGCTTAATTGTCATTGTGGAATAGACTTTGAAAAACAAATTGAATTTAATTTTTAATTAACTTTTTTAACTATCCCTAACCCTACACCCTACCCTTTACCCTAACCCTGAACATATCCCTAAGAAACCGAAAAAATTAAAGTGAGCCAGAATCGAACCCCGAACCCCATGATCTAAAGCCTAGCATCTACACCACTAAACCACCGAGGCTTTCGTTTAAAAGCAGTTGAATAGATGATGTCAACATATCCTACCAGAAAGTCTTAATCCTATAAGTCCTTCCAGTAGTCTTCTTATTCCAAGACCTTGTTCACCGCGTACATCCCAGTACATCCTAACCACTGCGTATTTTAAATTAAATTTTAAGTTTCAAAATTTTCTATTAACGCTAATTGAAGTTAACAGTAGCTCTACCAGCTTTATGTGCACTTAATGTAAAAAAGCTAATGTAAATGTTAGTTATCTCAGTCGAAAGCGATGTCAGTGAAAGGCGACCCCAGGATTTGAACCCGGCACATACTGACCCGCGGTCGAGTATCTTACATCAATGTAGCATATATCAATCATGATCAAATGCACATACATCAATGTAGCATAATCAATTGTAAATTTTAGTTCTTCAGTCTACATGTATAGAGAACTAGAGAAGATAGGCCTATAATTCAACTAAACATTTTAGTTATTACAATATTTATGGCTGATTGACCATTGAATATGATTTTGAACTTCGAAATAGTCATACTGAAAGAAAAAATGAAAGAAAATATGTTTTATTTCACAAAATTTCACATAAAGCACTAGAAGATAATGTATTCAATGAATGTTTGGCGTTTGATTCGTCATACAACGGAACTGTAAGCATGTACATGTTTATCTGTTATATTCTAGAAATTGAGCCGGTGACGTATTTGGAGAGTTCTCCACGTGACGTCTCAATTAAAAAATCGTTAGCGCTCTCTTTCTTATCCATTTTACAACAAGAAGAGACTACTCATTGTAAATAGATCTAATTGAGTTTTCTAATATAATAAGTTCAGAAGGAAGGCTATACTTAAACGTGTCTAATGATCCCCGTGTTGTGTCCGGGACAGTGAAAACCATGCTATCGATAAAGAATAGCCTAAGTGAAGGAATAATATTGATGATTTTTTATTGTTATTTATGGAGCGTGAAAGCAGACTCTCAGTATGAATTTGCAGTGTCGTAGCTAGGGTCTGAGGGGCCCCCGAGTCGAAGGGGCCCTAAGGAAAGAAAAAATATATTATATATATATATATATATATATGTATATATATATATATATATATATATATATATATATATATTTATATAGAATGTTATATATAGAATATTATATATAGAATATTATATACTAATAGGCCTTTATTATCATCATCATCAGTTCCTTGCGTTCTGTACAGAACATAGAGCGGCTACGTTCCTCCATTTTTTCTTCATCAGCAATCTTCACA